>PVKV010029958.1:0-22916 GCA_004027835.1 Alouatta palliata | reverse complement strand
GTTTGTAGTTCTCCTTGAAGAGGTCCTTTACGTTCCTTGTTAGTTGTATTCCTAGGTATTTGATTCTCTTTGTAGCAATTGTGAATGGCAGTTGGTTCTTGATTTGGCTCTCTTTAAGTCTGTTATTGGTGTATAGGAATGCTTGTGATTTTTGCACATTGATTTTGTATCCTGAGACTTTGCTGAAGTTGCTTATTAGTTTCAGGAGATTTTGGGCTGACACGATGGGGTCTTCTAGATATACAATCATGTTGTCTGCAAATAGAGACAATTTGACTTCCTCCTTTCCTATTTGAATACCCTTTATTTCTTTTTCTTGCCTGATTGTTCTGGCTAGAACTTCCAGTACTATATTGAATAGGAGTGGTGAGAGAGGACATGCTTGTCTAGTGGCAGATTTCAAAGGGAATGCTTCTAGTTTTTGCCCATTCAGTATGATATTGGCTGTTGGTTTGTCATAAATAGCTTTTATCATTTTGAGATACGTTCCATCAATACCTAGTTTACTGAGGGTTTTTAGCATAAAGGGCTGTTGAATTTTGTCAGAGGCCTTCTCTGCATCAATTGAGATTATCATGTGGTTTTTGTCTGTGGTTCTGTTTATGTGGTGGATTATGTTTATAGATTTGCATATGTTGAACCAGCCTTGCATCCCCAGGATGAAGCCTACTTGATCATGTCCACCCACTTTCTATATGTGTTCTCCCCTTCAAAGAAATGTATAAATATTGATCCTCCTACAATCCTCTTCAGAGAGCACAGGCTGCAGAATTTTTTGTGACTTGTATTTTTTCTGGACATGCCCTCAAGCTTTGGCTCAATAAACCTCGACTGACTGAGACTCTTGCCTTAGTCTCTCATTTTGGTTAAGAAGCAGAAGTTTTACATTTTGATGAAGCCTGATTTGTTATAATTATTGTGATGACAGATTAATGAGGGTCAATAAATATTTAAAATTTACAATTTGGCAAAATTTGACACATACCAAATCTTATCAAATTGTATGCTTTAAATATGTGCAGTTTATTTTTTGTCAATTGTACTTCAATAAAATTGTTTTAGAAAGGGTAGGGGGGATAAACAGACTTCAGTATTTCAGGGTCTTCAAGTATTGAAAGCTAATTGCTTCTAGATCCTGTTAGTAAGAGAAACAGTAGTCCTACAAACTTTCCAGGTAATTAAATGACTCGGCATGAAGAGAGGACTAAGGATATGGTTTTCCCATCCACTGTGCTATGTAGTCTCACAAAATCACAGTGAAATTGATAAGAGACATGCTGGGAACTTAGGGTGGGGGAAAAGAATAAATAAAATAAACCAGGCTGAGAATTGTTAAAACATGCGCTCTGAATGAAGAGACCCCCAAACAGGCTTTGCGTGAGCAACATGGCTGTTTATTCACCTGGGTGTGGGTGGGCTGAGTCCGAAAAGAGAGTCAGCAAAGGATGGTGGGATAGGAGTTGGTTTTATAGGTTTGGGATAGGCAGTGGAAAGTTATAGAAGTTACACTTTAGGGTGTTTTTTTGCAAGCTGGGAGGGGGTAGTAGGTTTGCAAGCTGGGAGAGAGTTGTAGGGTCTGGAGACATGAGATTGACCAAGGTTGGTTACAAAGTCCAATGGCCTTGTCAATTGAGGCTGGTATAAGAAACAATAGAAGAATGTCTCAAGTTAGGTGCTGCAGGGGTTGATTGTCCTTCCATTTTTCATAATCTTCCAGCTACTTTCGATTTTCTACTTCCAGAAGGCCCTCCAGAGGTATATGTGTGGGTCACAGGGGTTGCCATCACGTCCATGGCACTGTCAGTCGGCCTAAAAGACCTTACAGGAAGGAATTATATCTAATATAAATGTTGAGTGTGGCTACTAGCATATGGAACTAAGTGCAATCAGAACTAAGAAACTCACTAGGCTTTTGCAGGAATTAAATTTCCAAAGAAACCCAGAACCTAGAATAAAAAGCCTTCTACTGTTCCAGATTTAGTTATTGTGTCTCTAGCATTCTATAAACAGAAGATACCTTTGACAACTAAGCAGCTCCCAAGATGGGTATCCTCTTCAATATTCATTTCAGGTGCAGTCTAGGAAGATAAGGGGAGCTCCGAGAGGGTAGAGCACAGGTCAAAACGAACAATGGGCAGAGCAGATATTTGCAGAAGGCAGCAATGGCAGAATGTGAAAGTTTCTGTTCTACCAGGGCAGAGAGACTTCACAGTGTCTTCTCTTGAGAATTCAGAATTGCTGTTGATGAGTCACTGTTCTCTGTTTCCCATTCTTTCTCTTTCTGTAGGGGTGTCAGGTGCCAGTGTCCTGAACCTCTACTACCATCATATCCTGAGTGTGTGTCTGGAGGAGTAGAACCTGCATTTTAGTTTGTAGCAAACACCAGGAAGCTCCATATCTGGATCCGATGGATGAGACTTAGAGACTGGATTCTCATAACCACTCTTTGAGGTATGAATAATGATTTCCTCAATTTTTCAGAGCAGAGAGTGGATAAGCAACATTCCTGAAGTCCATACAGCTAATGAATGAACACTGGATGCAGAATGAAGCTGGCTGAATGTTGAGGTTGTCTACCTGAGGAGAAGTGTTTTCCATAATTGGGAAGGAGGGAGCAAATGAGTATTTACTGACTAAAGGGCAGAGTTGGATAGGGACTATCAGTGCCACTGAGTGATGTTCTTGTGTTGCATCTTCATTTTCTAGCCTCCCTTACAATTAAGTTGGCCATGTGACAAGTTTGGAAGAATAGCATATGTTATGAAGTCACATATGTCACTTCCGAGTTAAGCATGTTAAGTATCTATTACACATTCCCTAATCTCTCTCTCTCACTTGCTCTCTCTTTCTCTGTCTTTCCCTTTCTTATTTGTGGGCTTGGAAGTAAAGGGCTCAAAGATGGCTTGACCACATGATGGAAGGAACTTGGATCCCTAAATTTTAGTTGGAGGAATGCTGCCCTGCAGGGCTGCCCAGGCTTTGCTGGACTTAATGTGAATGAAAAATAAACCTATGCTGTGTTAAGCCACTGAGATTTATGGTTGTTTATTGCAATCACTAGTATTAATTACTCTGACCAATACCAATATTATAGTAATTGGGCAAATGTGTCTAGCACGTTCTCCTACATTCTCTGTATTCAGTCACTTGGAAGATAATGGCTGTGAAGCTATTAAGTCTTCACATTTTCCAAAAATTTATGACTCAGTTGCTTTTTTTAAAAGGAAAAAAGATGAAAAACAGCACTAATTTAAGCTATGTTTTTCTTTTGAAAAGATAAAAACTTGAATGTCATTATCTTTAAGTTGAAAAGTATGATATACAAAGTCAGAGAAAAGGGGCTGGGTGCAGTGGCTCATGTCTGTAATCCCAGCACTTTGGGAGGACAAGGTGGGCAGATCACTTGAGGTTAGGAGTTTGAGACCAGCCTAGGCAACATGATGAAACACTGTCTCTACTAAAAATACAAAAAAATTAGCCAGGCAAATCCCTCAAGAAGGAAGGCAGGAGAATGCCTTGAACCCAGGAGGAGGAGGTTGCAGTGAGCTGAGATTGCACCACTGCACTTTAGCCTGGGTGACAGAGTGAGATTCCATCTCAAAAAAAAAAAAAAATTCAGAGAAGAATTATTTATGGATTTATGGTTGGGACATGTAGCTTCTGATCAGATTTCTAAATAAGGACAAAATTACTGAAGGAGAAAGTATATACTAAAAGCCTAGAGTCTGAAGTCAAGTCTCTCTATTCACTAGCTGTGTGGACTTAGGACAAGTTACTTACCCATCCTCTGCCCTATACAATTATGAAAATGATTGTTCATACCTCAAAATGTTGTTATGAGAATTACATGAGTTAAGGTTGTATAATAAAGAACTTAGCTGGCCTTTGCTCCTGGTTCCTGATAGAGAGTCTCTAAACCCTTGAAATTTCATTTCTTGAGTGATAAGAATGCCTTTCATATTTATAGTGGGCCCCTCGGACCACACCTGAGTTTATGGTAGCAAAGTGACACATGTTGGGCCCTGAGTAGTTTCAGGATAAGGACTGATCATGCCAAAGGCCAACTATGTGATCAGGGGGTTGGAGTGGGGAGGGGAGGAGGGCTGGAGATTGAGCTCATTCATGTGGCCAATGATCCAATCAACCACATGGATATAGTGAAACCCCAATAAAAACTCTGGACACCCAAAGCTTGGATGAGCTTCCCTGGTTAATATTCATACACTGATGTGGCAGCAAGGTGATGCATTCTGATCACTTAGGACCCTACCAGACCTTACCCTATGTGTCTCTTTTTTTGGTTGGTCCTGATTTGTATTTTTTATAATAAACCTATAATCTTAAGTATAGTGTCTTACTCAATTCTGTGAGTTGTTTTGGAGAATTATCAAACCTGAGGGGGTAGTGGGAAATAAAATTATGTCTAATTGGCCAGAAGTGGCATGGGGGGGCCTGGAAATCCTTTGCTTGCAGGTGATGTCTGAAATGAGAGTGGTCTTATGGGGGACTGTGTCCTTACTCTGTGAAGTTTGACCTACTTCTCAGTAGTTAGCATCAGAACTGTATTGTAGTTAATACATGTAAAGCTTTTGTAATACATGTAAAATACTGCCTGGCTCAGAGTAACTTTCAGGGAAAGTTAGCTAATAATATAAAGATTTAAAATAGTATTCGTACAGGAGCACTTACTATTAAAGATGAACATAAAAGTACTGTATTCAATGCTAAAAGGAACCTTGTAAATTACATAGTTTGATGTGATTTTGACTTGTCTTAGTTCAAAAATTTTGTTAGTGCCAGGGCAAAGGCTCAAACTCCAGTCTTTTAAGACAAGATCATTATATAATAAGTGCTTTAATTTTCACATGTTTTAAATGGGACTAGTTCAACAGAACATATATTTTAGCAGTAGGAGCACGAGTTTCCAGCATGGCTGTTTCAGCTGAAGTCATGTGTTGGCACACAGAAACTCACACAAATCTGGGCAGCCACTTTAAATGGTGCCTGGAATGTCTGGGGGACAGAGCCACCCATTCAACTGAAAGGGAGGGGGCTGAGACAGGGAGCCAGGTGATCTGGCTTGGCTGGTACCACCCCCACAAACCAAGCAATCTGAAAAGCTCCGGATTGAGAGTTTCACAGCAAGTGCAGCTGGACCCAGGACAGTCCAGCTCGGTGGGGGGAATAGCATCTGCCACTACTGAGGCAGTCTGCCACTACTGAGACAGTTCTAACTGTACCTCTATAAACAACACCTCAAGGAAGTTCACACAGCAGCTGGGCAGAGCCTACAGCAGCTCAGCAATGCCTCTGCTGGCAGAACTATGACTAGACTAACTCCACACTGGGCAGGGCATCTATTAAAAAGGCAGCAGCACATCAGGAACTTATAAATAAAGCCTGACCTTCCTAGGACAGAGCACCTGGGAAAAGAGGCAATTATGAGTTCCACTGCAGCAGACTTAAATGTACCTGCCCAGCAGCTCTGCATGGAACAACAGAGCTCCCAGCACAGCACTTGAACTCCTATAAGGGACAGACTGTCTCCTCAAGCAGCTCCCTGACCCATGTATACCCAAAGAGACACCTTGTAAAAGAGAGCTCAGGCTGACATCTGGTGGGTACCCTTCTGGGATGAAAATAATAAAAGAAACCAGCAGCAACCCTTACTCTTCTGCAGCCCCTCTGGCTGATCCCCAAGCGAGCAGGGTCTGGAATGGACCTCCAGCAGTCCTGCAGCAGAGGGGCCTGACTGTTAGAAGGAAAACTAAGAAATAGAAAGAAATAACTTCAACATCAACAAAGGCACATCCACTCAGAGACCCCATCTGGAAGTCACCAACTACAAAGACCACAGGTAGATAAAGACATGAAGATGGGAAGAAACCAGGACAAGAAGGATTAAAACACCAAAAACCAGAATGCCTCTCCTTCTCCAAGGGATCACAACTCCTCACCAGCTACAGAACAAAGCTAGATGGAGAATGAATCTGATGAATTGACAGAAACGGGCTTCAGAAAGTGGGTAATAATAAACTTCTCTGAGCTAAAAGAACATGTGCTAACCCAATACAAACAAATGAAGAACCTTGAAAAAAGGTTAGATGAAATGCTAACTAGAATAAACAGCTTAGAGAAGAATATAACTGACCTGATGGAGCTGAAAAACACAACATGAGAACTTCGTGAGGCATACACAAGTTTTAATAGCTGAATTCTACCAAGCAGAAGAAAGGATATCAGAGATTGAAGATAAACTCAATGAAATAAAATGAGAAGGCAAGATTAGAGAAAAAAGAGGGAAAAGAAATGAACAAAACCTCCAAGAAATATGGGATTATGTAAAAAGACCTAATTTATATTTGATAGGTGTACCTGAATGTGACAGAGAGAATGAATCCAGGCTGGAAAGCACTCTTCAGGATATAATCCAGAAGAACTTCCCCAACCTAGCAAGGCAGGCCAACATTCAAGTCCAGGAAATACAGAGAATGCCACAAAGTTATTCCTCAAGAAGAGCCACCCCAAGGCACACAATAGTCAGATTCACCAGGGTTGGAATAAATGTTAAGGGTAGCCAGAGAGAAAGGTCGTCTTACCCACAAAGGGAAGCCCATCACACTCACAGCAGATCTCTCAGCAGAAACCCTACAAGCCAGAAGAGAGTGGGGGCCAATATTCAGCATCCTTAAAGAAAAGAACTTTCAACCTAGAATTTCATATCCAGCCAAACTAAGCTTCCTAAGTGAAGGAGAAATAAAATCCTTTATGGACAAGCAATTGCTGAGAGATTTCATCACCACCAGGCCTGCCTTACAAGAGCTCCTAAAAGCAGCACTAAACAAGGAAAGGAACAAGTACCAGCCACTCCAAAAACGTACCAAATGGTAAAGACCATCAACACAATGAAGAAAATGCATCAACTAATGGGCAAAACAACCAGCTAGCATCAGAATGGCAGGATCAAATTCACACATAACAATATTACCTTAAATGTAAATGAGCTAAATGCCCCAATCAAAAGACATAGAGAAATTGGATAAAAAATAACGACCCATCAGTGTACTGTATTCGGGAAACCCATCTCATGTGCAAGGACACATACAGCCTAAAAATAAAGGGATGGAGGAAGATTCATTAAGTAAATGGAGAGCAAAGAAAAGCAGGAGTTGCAATCCTAGTCTCTGATAAAATGGACTTTAAACCAACAAAGATCAAAAGAGACAAAGAAGGGCATTACATAATGGTAAAAGGATCAGTGCAACAAAAAGAGCTAATGATCCTAAATATATACGCACCCAATACAGGAGCACCCAGATACATAAAGCAAGTTCTTAATGACGTACGAAGAGACTTAGACTCCCACACAATAATAGTGGGAGATGTTAACACTCCACTGTCAATATTAGACAGAGCAATGAGACAGAAAATTAACAAGGATATCCAGGAATTGAATTCAGATCTGGACCAAGTGGACCTAATAGACATCTACAGAGCTCTCCACCCCAAATCTACAGAATATACATTCTTCTCAGCACCACATCACACCACATAAATTGGAAGTAAATCACTAAAATTAACCACATAATTGGAAGTAAATTAACCACATAATTGGAAGTAAATCACTCCTCAGCAAATGCAAAAGAATGCAAATCATAGCAAACAGTCTCAGTCTCATAACAAACAGACCACAGTGCAATCAAATTAGAACTCAGGATTAAGAAACTAACTCAGAACCACACAACTTCAAGGAA
Source organism: Alouatta palliata (assembly GCA_004027835.1). Classification (NCBI taxonomy): domain Eukaryota; kingdom Metazoa; phylum Chordata; class Mammalia; order Primates; family Atelidae; genus Alouatta; species Alouatta palliata. Next base: position 15,162 of record PVKV010029958.1, on the reverse strand, counting down.
ACAGAACTAGCTCCTGAATGTCAACTGGATAAACAATGAAATTAAGGCAGAAGTAAATGATTTCTTTGAAACCAATGAGACAAAGACACAACGTATAAGAATCTCTGGGATACATTTAAAGCAGTGTCTAGAGGGAAATTTATAGCAATAAATGCCCACATGAGAAGTAGAAAAGATCTAAAATCAACACCCTATTGGCAAAATTGAAAGAGCTAGAAAGGAGCAAGATTTCTTGACTTTTGCTAACTCAAAAGCTAGCAGCAGTCAAGAAACAACTAAAATCAGAGCAGAACTGAAGAAGATAGAGACATAAAAAGCCCTTCAAAGAATCAATAAATCCAGGAGGTGGTTTTTTTTAAAAAAGATCAACAAAATAGACTGCTGGCCAGATTAATAAAAAAGAGAAGAGAGAAGAATCAAATAGATGCAAGAAAAAATGAAAAAGGGGATCTTACCACTGATTCCACAGAAATGCAAACTACCATCAGAGATTACCGCAAACAACTCTATGCATATAAACCAGTAAACCTGGAAGAAATGGATAAATTCCTGGAGACTTGCACCCTCTCCAAGCCTAAACCAGGAAGAAGTTGAGACCCTGAATAGACCAATAACAAGGGCTGAAGTAGAGGCAGCAATTAATAGCCTAACAACCAAAGAAAGCCCAGTCCAGATAGGTTCACAGTCAAATTCTACCAGGCATATAAAGAGGATCTGGTACCACTCCTTATGAAACTATTCCAAACAATCCAAAAAGAAGGAATCCTTCCCAAATCATTTTATGAGACCAACATCATCCTGATACCAAAACCTGGCAGAGAATCAACAAGAAAAGAAAACTTCAGGCCAATATCCATGATAAACACAGATGCAAAAATCTTCAATAAAATACTGGCAAATTGATTGCAACAGCACATCAAAAAGCTTATCCATCACAATCAAGTAGGCTTCATCCCAGGAATGCAAGGCTGTTCAACATGTACAAATCTATAAATGTAATCCAGCATATAAACAGGACCAAAGACAAAATCACACGATTATCTCAATAGATGCAGAGAAGGTCTTTGACGAAATTCAACAGCCCTTTATATTAAAAACTCTCAATAAACTACGTATTGACAGAACATATTCAAAATAAGAAAAGCTATTTATGACAAACCCACAGCCAATATCATACTGAATGGGCAAAAACTGGAAGCATTCCCTTAGCAGTCTGGCACTAGACAAGGATGCCCTTTCTCATCACTCCTATTCAATATAGTATTGGACATTCTGGCCAGAGCAATCAGGCAAGAAAAAGAAATAAAAGGTATTCAATTAGGAAAGGAGGAAGTCAAATTGGCTCTATTTGCAGATGTATATTTAGAAGACCCCATCGTCTCAGCCAAAAATCTCCTGAAACTGATAAGCAACTTCAGCAAAGTCTCAGGATACAAAATCAATGTGCAGAAATCACAAGCATTCCTATATGCCAATAAAAGACTTAAAGAGATCCAAATCAAGAATGAAATGACATTCACAACTGCTACGAAGAGAATAAAATAGTTACAAATACAACTAACAAAGGTGGACCTCTTCAAGGAGAACTACAAACCACTGCTCAGGGAAAAAAGAGAGGACACAAACAAATGGAGAAACATTCCATGCTCATGGTTAGGAAGAATCAGTATTGTGAAAATGGCCATACTGCCCAAAGTAATTTATAGATTCAGTGCTACCCCCATCAAGCTACCTATGACCCTCTTCAAAGAACTGGAAAAAACCACTTTAAACTTCATATGGAACCAAAAGAGAGCATGCATGGCCAAGACAATTCTAAGCAAAAAGAGCAAAACTGGAGGCATCATGCTACTTGACTTCAAACTATACTATAAGGCTACAGTAATCAAAACAGCATGGTACTGGTACCAAAACAGAGATATAGATCAATGGAACAGAACAGCGGCCTTGGAGGCAATGCCACACATCTACAACCATCTGATCTTTGACAAACCTCACAAAAAAAAAGCAATGGGGAAAGGATGCCCTGTTTAATAAATGGTGTTGGGAAAACTGGCCAGCCATGTGCAGAAAGCAGAAACTGGACCCCTTCCTGACACCGTACACTAAAATTAACTCCAGATGGATTAAAGACTTAAACATAAGACCTAACACCATAAAAACCCTAGAAGAAAACCTAGGCAAAACCATTTAGGATATAGGCATAGGCAAGGACTTCATGACTAAAACACCAAAAGCATTGGCAACAAAAGCCAAAATAGACAAATGGGATCTAATTAAACTCCAGAGCTTTTGTACAGCAAAAGAAACAATCATTAGAGTGAACCAGCAACCAACAGAATGGGAAAAAATTTTTGTAATCTACCCATCTGACAAAGAGCTAATACCCAGAATCTACAAAGAACTAAAACAGATTTAAAAGAAAAAGCAAACAAACCCATTCAAAGGTGGGCAAAGGACATGAACAGACACTTTTTAAAAGAAGACATATACGAGGCCAACAAACGTATGAAAAAATGCTCATCATCACTGGTCATTAGAGAAATGCAAATCAAAGCTACATTGGGATACCAGCTCATGCCAGTTAGAATGGCTATCATTAAAATATCTGGAGACAGCAGATGCTGGAGAGGATGTGGAGAAATAGAAACACTTTTACACTGTTGGTGGGAGTGTAAACTAGTTCAACCATTGTGGAAGACAGTGTGGCACTTCCTCAAGGACCTAGAAATAGAAATTCTATTTGACCCAGCAATCCCATTACTGGGTATATACCCAAAGGATTATAAGTCATTCTGTTATAAAGACACATGCACACATACATGCACTGCGACAATGTTTACAATAGCAAAGATCTGGAACCAACTCAAATGCCCATTAATGATAGACTGGACAAGGAAAATGTGGCACATACACACCATGGAATACTATGCAGCCATAAAAAATGATGAGTTTGTGTCTTTTGTAGGGACATGGATGAATCTAGAAAGTGTCATTCTAAGCAAACTGACACAAGAACAGAAAATCAAACACCACATGTTCTCACTCATAGGCAGTTGTTGAACAATAAGAATACATGGACACAGGGGAGGGGAGCATCACATACTGGGATCTGTTGGGGGTGACTAGAGGAGGGCTAGCAGGGGTAGGTAGGTTGGGGATAGATAACATGGGGAGAAAAGCCAGATATAGGTGATGGGGGGATGGAGGCAGCAAACCACATTGCCATGTGTGTACCTATGCAACAATCCTGTATGTTCTGCACGTGTACCCCATAACCTAAAGTACAATAAAATATATACATATGATGTTTACATATATATAAACATCAAATGATGTGCTTTATCCTAGACATATTTTGTTGTTTCTCACCAGGTTCAAGCAATTCTTGGGCATCAGTATCCTGAATAGCTGGGATTACAGGTGTGCGCTACCACTCCCGGGTAATTTGTATATTTTTAATAGAGCTGGGGTTTTGCCATGTTGGCCAGGCGGTTTCAAACACTTGGCCTAAAGTGATTTGCCAGCCTTGGCATCCCAAAGTGCTGGGATTACAGGTGGGAACCACTACGCCCAACCTGTTGTCTCTCATTTCACTGTCTATGTTTATTCTTTCTCAGCCTGGAATGCTAGGCTCTCCTTCTCCATGTTTTTTCTTCTCTTTTTCATGCACATTGTTTATGTCTCAGCGTTGATATCTCTAGTATGCTTTCCCTAGCCACTGCCCCATCTTCCAATCTATTTTCTGCTTAATATCTTCAGCCTTTCCATCACTATGCAATCCACATTGTATTAGTAGCATTAGATTGAATCAAATAATGAAATTTCAGTTGTTTGGTTAATATTAACCTACAAAGATGGTGAGTCACTTTCTACCACAGGGCTGTAAACTCCTTTGGGTAGGGGGATCTTAATCACTGTTCATCCCTTTCCTGCTCAGAATGGACCCCAACAACAATTTACCTGAATCAATGAATAGTTTAGGAACAAACCCAGAAATTTCTAGCATGCTCCTCATACTGTCCTGAGCCCTATTTCAAGCTTGTTTCAGGGTCCACTTATCCCTTCAGTGGGATTAAGACAATAATGAACTAAATATTCTTCTTTGTAATGATATGCTGTGTTTTTTTACAATGGAAAGGGCTGTGTGTAATTTTTTTGTTGGTAGTTCTTGCAAATTGCATGGCTTCTTTGGAAAATGTATCTGTCCCCTAGCAACAGCTCTCTGTAAGCTACATTCATAAATCAATACAAAGGGAGAGAGTGAGAGACATGGGGTGAGCATTCATGGTTTTCTTGGTTGAGCATAATTTTTACTTAACACTAGATTCAACTGATTCAAACTGATTATGTAATGAACTGTCTCTGAGTCTCATTGGCTTTACTTCTGAATAGCCCAGCTTTATCCTAAAATGAGCCTGCTTAGAGCAGGCCTCCTATGTCTTCCTGGGGCCATTCAGTGATGCCAGGCAAATGGATTATGAATAAGAAGCAGATATATGATTTACCTCCTACCACTCACTATTCATTTATCCATATTTAGCAAAGATCTGTGTTCTCAGAATTGAGCAAGGATTACAAAGGGGGACAAACTAATAATTCTTGCATTCAAGCAGCTCAGAATTGTGTAAGAATAATGAGGTAAATAAATAAACAATGGCCAAATACAGAGGGGAACGCATATTAGAGATATATACCAGGCACTACAGCAGTGAGGGATAATTTTAACTCTGCTCCAGTGGGTAGAGTGAATGGTTTCTGAAATACACATGTAGAATCAGACAATTAGAACGTTGGTGACCTTGGTGAGAACAGTAATAGTGTCTACTGGAAAGGTAACCCAAAAACTAATTTGTTAAAGTACAATTTAAGGATGCAGAACTAGAGACACTAAGGCAATTTTTTCAATGTGTAAATCTGATATACATAATAATAACATTAATAGTGAAATTAAATAAGGTTAAATTATGAAAAGGTGAAGGGATTAAGTGCCTAGAAATCTCTCTATACGTGTATTCTTATTTATCCTGTGGGTTAGACATCTTTAATTTCTGCCTTTTATGAACAAGGAAACCAATAATCTAGACTTGAACTACAAGAGCAAAAACATCATTAGTTATATATTTTTAAATATTAGATCAGTTTCTCACTTTGCACAAAGATTCTACTTTTCAAAGCACTTTTGCATTTGATATTCCCAAATATCCCCAGTGGGCATTTTACTCAGAAAAACAAAGGAATGGAACCAACATTAAGTGATTTATTTAAAGTCACATGGTTCCAAATACCTATATCTAATCTAGTACTCTCTTACCCTAACAGAGAAAACAACTTTCACTCTTCCAATGTTTGAATTGCCATTTAGTCTCCTTAGGTAGTGCACTACCTAAAGTCCAAAAAAGGTCACTGTGCTTCCCATAGTCAATGTGTATCACAGGTTCTTTTCTCCTCTTCTCCCATCTCTCAGCAATTCTAAGGCACAATAAGTTAATGATTAAGAGGCAAGATTCCGGAGCCTCCATTTAAATCCAGGCTTTGCTACTTACACTGCAACTTTGGCAAGTAAGTTAACCTTGCTGTGACATAGTTTGTTCATCTGTGAAACTGAGTTATAATAAAAGTACCTCCTGCCTAAGACTGTTTTAAGCATGAAATAACTCAATATTAGAACAGTGCTTTGAACAGTGCCTTGTACATGGTAAGTGCTATATGTGTATTGGCTATCATCATTAATATTTCTTTGTTGGATAGGCGGTGAGCATATGACACAATTCATCAAAAGAGGGTAAGGTGATAGTCAAATTCTTTCCTTCCAATTGCCACCACTCATGAAGCCAGCCATTCCATTAAGATGTTTAGAAGAGATAGATTTCTTTTCCCCCAACAAATTTAGGGGAAATTACTGGTAAAGATTGTGATGCAAATGCTTAAGTAAAACAAAATGAAATGTTTGAGGATTTCTTTATACATGCCATCTTTTTTCTAATATCAGCCTAATACTGAAGAGTTGGTTTGGTGTTTAACTTACCCACCAACTTCTGAAAAATAATTTTCCCCTTCCTCCCTATTTACAATGAACTTCAGTGCCTTTCTGTCTATTTTTGTGGAACTTCCGTGTTGGAGAACTATGCCTTTTTCTTACTTCAAGGATGGGAAAATGAGCTGTTGGAAAAAGGCAGGTGGTGAACAGTAAGAAGTGAGAGTAGCAGGGAGCAAATTTGCAGGCTGACTTCCGTTTTCAGTGATCTTACCTGATGGTTCTCAATTGAATTTTGTGCCTCTTGGGGGAATATGCTGTACCTAAAAATTTCATTGAAAGGCTGCTTAAATCATTTCTTTCAAATATGAAGATGTGCTTCTCAAAGCGAAAAGTAGACCCTGCTCATTTGCTTTTATGTTTTTCAACTGGTTGATCCAAATTATGTTGGAAAAATAATTAAAATATTTAAATAGATAAAATGTAGAAATTGAAGGACCCTAACACTTAAGGATCGTTATGTTTCTATGCTCTAAGAATTTTCAATATTATATTATTTAATCCATATAGTTACATTACAAAGTAAATACTGTGTGTTACAGATGATGAACAAAGAAGCAGAAAGAAGTCAAATCACTTGTCCAGGACCACAGAGCCAATAAGTAAAGACCTCTGTGGAATTTAAATATGGATCTAATTTTGATCAGGGGATGAGAAAACAAAATAATATAAGCCCTCTCTTAATTGAGGGGAAACTAAAAATACAAAATAGTTATTATCAAAGTACTTAAGAATGTGCAGATAAATAATTAGGATGAAAGAAACAAGTAAATCAACACTTGATTCTGTTATATTGTAAGTGAACACATTTCATAGATTATAGGTTTTCAGATATTTAATATAAAAAAGAAACAAATACTATTTTTACAAATTTACATTTTAACATAGATCTGTAGTATAGGTCTAATTTTCATCTCTATACATTGGCTAATTGCTAAAAGACTGTGAAACATGATTTTGGGAGATATACTATTTGTTATTCATGAAATATATTACTTAGTTTCACTCAAATGAAAATAAATTCCCATTTTTATATTAAGTTTTTTCTTTTCATAGCTCTCTAAAAAACTATTATAAAGTCACAATATGTTTTGGTTTTGAGATGACTAGCAAGATTCTTTATCTCCCTTTTGAAAGGCTAATGAAATAGAGGAGGGAGACTTTAAATTTTTTTAATCTTTTTTAAAATTTCAGAAGACAATACATAAAGTTCATTTATTGCCTTACTTCATATTAAAAGGGGAACTTTTTTCTCCATGCACCAGAGAATTACACACATTTTTATGTTCACAAAGGAAAAAAATGGAGCTTTTTGTTTGTTTTGTTTTGTTTCATTTCATTAAATAGAAGTTTCTCTGAGTCTAGTTTGCTTTACTTTTGGGGTAAAAAAATGAATGAATTGCTATGCTGTACATCCAGGCATAATCCATTCATCCCATGAGTAATCCTTTTGTTAGAAGTGGAGTAGATTGCAATAGGATGTATCAAATGCCATTATTTCACTTAACCAATTATTCTGAGCTAGAAGTTAGGAGACAGCATAATGTATTCCAGGGGTCCCCAACCCCCAGGTTATGGACCAGTACTGGTCAGTAGCCTGTTGGGAACCAGGTGACACAACAGGAGGTAAGCAGCAGCTAAGGTAGCATCACCACCTGAGCTCCCTCGCCTGTCAGCTCAGTGGTGGCACCAGATTCTCATAGAAGTGTGAACCCTATTGGGAACTGCACATGTGAGGGATCTAGGTTGCATGCTCTTTATGAGAATCTAATGCCTGATGATCTGAGATGGAATAGTTTCATCCCAAAACATCCTCTCATCCCCCATCCCCATCCGTGGAAAGATTGTCTTCCACTAAACCAGTCCCTAGTGCCTAAAATGTTGGGGCTCACTGTCGTATTCAATTCAATTTAAAAAGCATTGATTGAACTCCCTCTAATAAAGCACTAGAGTCAGCATTGCAAATGCAATGACTGATAAAACAGCATTTCTGCCCTCCAGCCGCTCATAGTCTTTTTCTTCATAGTCTAACTTTTAAATAGCTCTAATACACGACAGTATGTTATAAATTCTATTACAGACATTCAAACAGATGTCTTATTTGTGCTTCCATGAGAGTAGTTAACCAAAATATGTTTCATCTAGGTCCTGCTCCTGAAGGCTTCACTTATAATTGTCAACTAAGCATAGTATGGAAAAACTACTTCTACCAACACCAGTTTGCTTTCAATACTCTAATCCTTATAGATTCATCTGCACTTAGATGAATCTCTTAGAATCAGTGGCCTGTTGGGAACCGGGCGACACAACAGGAGGTAAGCAGCAGCTAAGGTAGCATCACCACCTGAGCTCCTTCTCCTGTCAAATGCTGTCATAGACTTCCATACATATCTCCTACCTGCCTACCATGTGCCAGGGGCCATTATTTTAGCAGCACTAGCAGAAGAGACTCAGCTAAGTATACTCTATGCTCTTAAAATAACAATAATAATAATTAACATCCTGTCTTCTGTTTGAGAATGTTCTCTTTTACAAATGAATTCGTAAAATCAGAAGAGACAGGCACAAAGTGGTAAAATTGGAAAGCGTTACTACTGTCAACCAGATGTTACATTTGTCAAATCAGCCCTGACAATCAAATGCCATTTTAGGATCCTCTTTCCTCCTCCTGCCAGTCCTGCCCAGATTCAATCACACTTCCCACTAACCTCTGCAGGCACATAAGAAGCACTATCACAGGTACTTTTTTAAGTTACAACTTTTTCCAAAATAAATTTGCCTCAAAAATATATATTACCATTCAAGCTCGGTTTCTACAAATAACTTGCTAATCCAGTAAAGTAATCTGTGGGAGTTGACTAGTGAAGGCATTTACCTCTGCCTCCTGATCCCTGCCAAATACCTCCTCTTCCAAAGTGTCTGGATGCATTCTAAAAGTCATTCCACCTGTTTTCCACACCTTCCTCCAAATTTTAATGATGGAGTTACACAGGAAGATTATATTGCTACAGTAATTAATTAAGGAGATATTTGAGGGGACATGGAGTTTCACAATCATTCATATTATGTAAAAGAGTACCCAATAGGCATGTTTATAGAAGATGCAACAATATGGAAGAAATATTAAACATAAAAAGATAGTCATAAATCAAAGACACTATTCTTTGTCCTGAATAAAAGCCTCTTCCCTGGTAAATCCAATACTGCTTTATACATCCTCCAAGGATTTGAACTGATCCTTTCCTTAGAACAATTGTCAAGAATATTACCATGCCCTCTGGCTGAAAAACAACCAGTGAGCTCTTTCGTCTGGGAGGAAAAAATATATTTTGTGCTAATATAATTTTCAAACATCTTGAAATCTTAAAGAGATAATTTCAAAATGGGTACTGAAAGAAAGTTACATTCTTAATACATTTGTTTTTCATAAACAGATGTCTGATTATTAAAAAGTTAAAGGAATTTATTTGGCAGATGTTGGAAAATTTTTCTTGTCTTTATATTTAGAAAAATAATTCATATCAATTTATCATTTTTCTTCTAAGCGAAAATTTTCTCTGAGAAATTATAGAGACAGTTTGTTCTGGATTCTACTGCAATGAACCCCATAAATATTTGGTTTTGCATGCAAATATAGGTACCAGTGTATATTTTTGTAAGAACCTTCCTGTTTAGAAAAAATAAAGCATTAAGGCCAAAAACTCTCATTTTACTGTTTTGCAAGACACCAGGCAACTGAAAGGGAACATCAAAAAAAAATTCTACCTAATAAAAGAAAAAAAGAAAAGAAGCAGTTCCATAAAATCTAGACAGGAGTTGTCAGGAAGCAGAAGAAAATTCTCCCTAATACTGTTAGAATCAAAAGCCTGAAAGAAACCTGGGTCATTTATTTAACTAACTGCTAATCTCAGCATCTCAGTTATCTTGCAGAGAAGAAGTGATATTGTTTGTTCATCTCTCAGGCAGGGGAAGATTTCTTAACATACCCCCAAGTTATAGCTATTTAGCAAATTTTGGAGGACATTTAGCTTTGTACATTATGCAAATCTTCCCTTTATGCTTTAAATATATTTATGTGCTTAGTGGAATCAAGAATAAGTGGTCATAGCCTCTATATCATGATATTTATGATTCTGGTAACTATGCTCTTCCTAAATTCTTTCTTCCGAGAGTGAAGTAAGCTCAGTTCCATTTATCTTTCTTCATATAAATGTCAAGGAAGTCATTTAATATAATCCCTTAAGCATTTGAGTGGCTTGTCTGCGGACCCTGCCAATTTTTTTACATCTTCAATTAAATGGGGAATCCAGATGTCATCAAGATAATGAATATAAAGAAAGATTATCCTGCATCATTTGTATTAGGTTGGTGCAAGAGTAATTGCAGTTTCTGCCATGAAAATAATAGCAAAACCGCAATTACTTTTGCACCACCCTAATAATAAAGAGTGCAGTAGTTAACTTAATGGCAATTTTTATTTTAATACCTTTAATGAAGACTTATGAAGAAAATTATTTGGATTCGAGTTAATCTAGGTTTCAAAAAACAAAATAAAAGTTCATAGTAGGGGCTATGACTTTTGATTGATTTACTAATAGTTTGACATATGCTTTCAAAAATTCATCATGAGTTCCCACCCAGGGACCAGAAAACTGGCACCTAATTACCGCTTTTGTTATATAAAACAATAATACTGGACTAAATATATGAAACAAGTGCTTTCATATATTGAGCAATAGGCAGCATAGGTTAGAATTCTAAGAGGAAAGCAATGAGGTAAGCTATGATAATTATCTGAACTTTTTGCTTGAAGTCACTTTCAGGACTTCTGCACAGAAAGAGGGAACATGGAACATGTCACTAGGTTGAAGAGACAAAGCACAGACTTCTAAGATTCAAGGTCAGTAGAATTTGGAGAGCAGAGTACATGAGAAAGAAAAGCCATGTGAGAGAGAATTCTAGAAATCTCTAGCTGATTAATAAGCTTCACATAAGTTAATAATAAGATATATGTGGCTAAGAACAACTACTAGGGGAAAAACAAGTATTAGGGAACTACCAAAGCTTACCCAGGACTGGGAGATATTAAGAATGGGGGAAAAAGGACAATGGAAAAATCTTTAAGTAGTGTGCTCAAAATAATAAATACACTCAGGCAAATGGGTCTTTGGAGTACCTGGTCACATTACTGCATTTCCATGTGATGCAACAACTGACTTTTACATTAATAAACCTGAATTGCAAAAAACAAAAATGAAAATTGAGCTAGGGCTTTCCTCTATACTAAAGAAACAGAAATACAGTTCTACGAGATTTTCAGTAAAACAACTCAAATAAATAAATGTTGATGTTTCAAAAGATATCTGACATTAGAAAATTTTCATAAGAATTCTGAAAAGAAAAAACAACTAGAAAATACGTGTATCAGCTATGGACAATACAACCTTTGTGCGAGAATGAGACTGTGCCTTTATATTTACAACTGCAAGATGTTTAGAATCAATTTCTGAGCTTATTTTTCCATAAACTGCACCCCATCCCCCCAAAAAGCCATTTTTACTTTTACAAAAGAATAGTGTAGACTTGAAGTAACACATTTTTCAAACCCATATTTTACACTAAGACAAAGTATCATAATCTGTCAGTGAATATTTGTTAAGGGATTTTGTAGACATTAATAATTATTTTTAAATGGCTTTCTTTTCTCCTGAGTTTTAATAGAATTCATTGAAATTTTTTAACCTCTCTGGAATATTTTGCTTATACTGAAGTCATTTGTTATTCTGGGTTTTAATGTCATGTTTCTTCCTGTAAAACAATGATTTTGTCATTTGTTACTTTTATATAATTCTCTATTGAATCTAGACTGAGAGAGACATGGAACAGCAGGCTGTCTATCACAGACAATTATATAAAAGATTTTGAGAAATGGGATTTGCAGCCCTTTAAAAAAAAAGAAAAATAAAACCCTAAACAAGAAGGTTAAAATAATGAATCTGTCAACTTCTGTTGATTTCTAAGAGTCAAGGTAACCACTTCAGGACTGATCACACTCCTTTCCAATTCTCTGAATAAATTACAAATAAAGAGAGGAAAATGAAATAATAATTGCTGTTACTTTTTAAAGAAGAACACAACTAGAAAACTTGGGTGATTACTCCACGGAAATGGCAAGAGACAGAGAGTGGGAGAGGGAGCAACCCGTGTTATCATCATGTATCTAATTTCCTAACACATGCATGAAGAATCCATGTATTTATTCCTTCATGTTATTTATGATTAAAACCTAACTCTGGTCATCAGTTCCCCACTCAATGCATTGTCAGAAATTAGATGGAAATGCACCCCAAACAATGTAAAAGAATAGACACACATTACATTATAAGGTCATGTAATGCAGCATAAAGAGTGCTGACTTTGGAATTGGAGAGACCTAGATTTGAATCTCAGTCCCAGTTCCTATTAGTTATGTGAACATAAGCAAGTTTCTCTACCTCTGTGTCTTTTTCTTTTTCTGTCAAAGAGCTACAATAATATGACTAGAATTTAGATTTGCATGACTTAACTGGGTAATTTGCAAGAAGATGGGACTCAGTGTACTACACAATATGTTTCCATCTCCTCCAATTCATTTCTTCCAGCTCTTCAACAGTCAAAATCTGCAAGAATCATGTTCTTCATGATATAAAGGGTAACATGAAAGGAGGCACAGTAGCCCAAAACTTCAAACATGTGTAACACTTTGTTTAGTTTAAACGCTAATAGAAATGTTTAATATAATGTTAATATACACTTCATTTTTAATAACTTCCATTGGAATATCAAAAATACAGATCATTCTTTAAAAGCTTATAACTTTGGTATTTAGCAGATTATCATATATTGAAGTTATAAAGCATTTATCTTTATTTTTGATTTTAGCAAGATCCTCTTCAAAAGTTAACATGACTTATGGCTTTGAGTCTCTTCTGTTAAGATAAGGTCACTGAAGTAAATAGCCACAGAAAACAGAAAAGTATAGGAAATTAGGAATAATGAAAAAAGACAAGAAAATATGGTATTAGATGGTCTATAAATTATATAATGGGAAGGTAATATGTAGCTATTTATATTCTATTTCCACTTTAAATTACTAACTTTTGTGTGGTACATCTGTTAAGATTCTTTTTATTCATTTTCTCCTCTAATTTCCTAAGAGTTCAACATGAAGGTTTTTAAACAAAAGCATTAACTTTCTTCCCCAACCAAGGAAGATGGAAGACGTGTTACTGCAGACACAGGGAAAGAAGTCTACTTGATACGCACCAAAGAAAGAGATTGGGTAATTTTTCACAGATTTTAGATTATCTAAGACACAGGTTCATGGACAACTGAAGGCTGCTCTGCTCCACTGAAAATATATTCCTGGTATTAAATAAATAACCTTTGACTATAGAAGAAGTATGAGTTACTTATAAGAAGATATTTCTAAACTGAATGCCCTATCAAAGCAGATTTTTTTTTTTTTTTTTTTTTTTTTACTTTTTCCTAGAATTATTTAAGAAAATGATAGCTAGCCATCTTTCTTATTTATTTTATTCTAAGACCTGGTTGTATGAGGCAAGTGGACGAATGTTTATAAAGAGAACTCTCTAGTTATATAATTTACAGAGCCTGGGGATCATGGTGGATGGGAGGAGGACTAGATTGCAGCTGTAGACAGAGCAGCATGTGGAGGCTTACACTGAATTTTCAGCTCCAGATTGACTGCAAGAACAAGCCAGCAATCCTTAGAGGTTACACAGACCCTCTGAAGGAACTGGACTGCTCCTGTAGGACCTGGGAGACACCTCAAATACTCTGGGAGGCAGAAAGCCTGGCGTAAGTTTTCAAGCCCATCTCACCCTGTGCCTGGAAACAGACTCGGGGCTGTTGCAGGGGACATGGTGGGAGTGAGACTGGCCCTTTGATTTGCATGGGAGCTGGGTAAGGCCTGTGACTGCTGGTTTTAACCTGCATGACTCAGCAGAGGCAGTCATAATCATCCTAGGTACACAACTCCAGTGACCTGGGAATCTTACCTCTATCCCCCACAGCAGCTGCAGTAAGACCTGCCCAAGGAGAATCTGACCTCATATATGCCCAGCCCCACCCCCACCAGCTAGTCCTTCCCTACCCACCCTGGTAGTGGAAAACAAAGGGCATATACTCTTGGGAGTTCTAAGGCCCCACCCACCGCCAGTCCTTCTCCACACTACTACAGCTCATGCTTTCTAGAAACCACCATCTCCTGGCAGGAGGCCAACAAGCACAAAAACAGAGCATTAAACCACAAAGTTAAGGAGCCTCATGGAGTCCATTGTACCCTCCACCACCGCCACTGGAGCAGGTGCTGGTATCCATGGCTGATAAACCCATAGATAGTTCACATCACAGGACTCTGTGGAGACAAACCCCAGTAGCAGCCCAGAGCTGGGTAGACTTATTGGGTGACTAGACCCAGAAGAGAGACAACAATCACTGCAACTGGGCTCATAGTAAGCCACATCCACAGAAAAAGAGGGAGAATACTACATCAAGGGAACACCGAATGGGACAAAAATCTGAACAACAGCCTTCATCCTTAGACCATCCCTCTGACAGAGCCTACCCAAATGAAAAGGAACCAGAAAACCATACCTGGTAATATAACAAAACAAGGCTCATCAACGCCTTCCAAAAATCACACTAATTCACCAGCAATGGATTCAAACCAAGAAGAAATCTCTGATTTACCTGAAAAATAATTTAGGAGGCAAGTTTTTTTTTTTAATTTTTTTATTTAATATATATACTTTTTATTGCATTTTAGGTTTGGGGGTACATGTGAAGAACATGCAAGATTGTTACATAGGTACACACATGGCAGTGTGATTTGCTGCCTTCCTCCCCATCACCTGTATCTGTCATTTCTCCCCATGCTATCCCTCCCCAACTCCCCACCTCCTGCTGTCCCTCCCCTTTTTCCCCCCGACAGACCCCAGTGTGAGATGCTCCCCTCCCTGTGTCCATGTGTTCTCATTGTTCAACACCCGTCTATGAGTGAGAATATGCGGTGTTTGGTTTTCTGTTCCTGTGTCAGTTTGCTGAGAATGATGGCTTCCAGG
>PVKV010029957.1:0-22916 GCA_004027835.1 Alouatta palliata | reverse complement strand
AATAAATGGTGTTGGGAAAACTGGCTAGCCATGTGCAGAAAGCAGAAACTGGACCCCTTCCTGACACCTTACACCAAAATTAACTCCAGATGGATTAAAGACTTAAACATAAGACCTAACACCATAAAAACCCTAGAAGAAAATCTAGGCAAAACCATTCAGGACATAGGCGTAGGCAAGGACTTCATGACCAAAACAGTCCATTCGTTTTAACTGCTCATTTTCTTTTACAGTGACAACATGATGCTTTGATTTATGGACGGTCCATTTTGAGCTGTATGTATTTCTTTCCACTGGGCTTTTTGTTTCTACTCTGCTTCTATTCAATGTAATCCTGTTTTGGATTTATATACATATATTTCCTCCCTAAACATATGAAGTTATCTTTGGTTTCATTATTTTCATATTACATGCTATATGTCTTAATATCATGAAGGAACTTAGTAATTTATTCATCTACTCGCTTACCTATTTGTACCTGCAGATTGTTTCAGAAAGAATTTAAGTCACCTTTTAGCAATATTATATAAACTAAGATAATCAAAAGTGGGTAGAAGGAAAAAAACAAAAATGATTCATTTGTAATCATGAAAAGTGAGATTACAAACAGAGTGAAAAATGTAGAAACAGCAGTATGGACCATACATTTGTCTATAAGCTTACTAGCGAAAACAGTAAAATGGATAAAAATACATTTTTTCATGTTCTCCTAGAACCCTGGGAATAGAGTTCAGAGGAGTTTATTTTAGGGAAAATAAATATATTTTCAAAGGAGTAAGTACAACGTGCTGTATTCATTGTCCCTAGCAGTAGTATAGACTAACATTGTGAGTTGATTAGAAAGGATAATCAGTTTCATACTAGATTAAACTAAGACATGTGGAAAATGTATTAATCTCATGGTTAAGTTCCTTCATGATATTAACTACTTCAGTCACCTCTCCTCTCAGCCTTCCTCTTTACCAAAAGATAAGCCTAATATATTTTTCATTTGTCATCATCCAGCCCCTGTAGTTTCTTGAACCGTTCATTTTAGTTGCTAAAGTGAAGAATGGAATTTTGAAGGATAATTTGGGGGTGAAAGACTCATATGGACAGCTGATACAGGTGAGGGAAATGAATGGAAAGGTGAGATTTTTAAGCTCACATAATGGTGGTCTAGGAATCCCCATTGTATTGTCTGGTAAATGAAAATAAATAACTTTAGTTATTTTAAAACTGCTTTTATTGCTGCCCTGGGTTCCTCTGATTGTAGAGGGCTCTGAGCACAAGACAGGGAACATGTATTTCTAAGCAGATTACATGGACTTAGTTGAAAATATGACTCTTAATGGGCAGGGGTGATAACGGGGAGAGTCCTCTTACTATACCTTGTATGGAGATTTTAGAAAGAAAAAGGAGATAACCAAAGGTATTCCAAGAAAGGAAACTGCATAAATAAAGGGTTGAAACTGAGAATAAGCAACAAATTAAATATTAAAAATATGGAATGACTAAGTCTCAAAGACACAAGAGAAGACTGACTTAACTGGGGCAGAGAAAACTCTCCAGGAAATAAGCCAGAAAACTCTCCAGCCAATAAGCCAGGATAGACAGTGTAGGTGAAGCAGAAGCTACTATAGATTTCTGAGAGAGAGAGAAAGAGAGAGAGACATAATGAAAACAGTGTTTTAAACTCAAAGCTAGAGATGCAGAACTGGAAATCCTCTGTATAGAGGTTACAGGTTAAGCAATGTGAATAAAAGAGAAATCAAAGAAAATAGATTTTCTTTCTGCTTTTTAAAAATGTATTCATAATAAAATTAAATTATACTCATTATAAACATTTGGAAAATATAGACAACTATACAGATGAAAATTAAAATTGCTTGTAATCCTACCACCCAGAGATTAAAAACTATAAACCCACCACTACACATCCTTTTAATATTTATTTTTCTATACGTACTTTTTTTATGCTCTAAATATGGTAGTATAGCATAGTTCAACACTTACCAATGATGTCCTACTTTCTAATAATTGTTAATTCCCTGTAAAACAAGAGTTGTCTCACCCAGCAAGTTTGGGGAATCTGCATACTAGATGCCTCCTTTGGAGATTGTCTTAGTCCATTTTGTACTACCATGATGTAATAACACAGACTGGGTAATTTACAAAGAAGAAAGATTTATTTTTCACAGTTCTAGAGGCTGGAAAGTACAAGATCAAGGCACCAGCATCTGGTGAGGCCATCTTGCTGTGACCTCACATGGCAGAAGAAGAGCAAGATAAAATGAATTCACTCCTGTAAGCCTTTCACAGTAATATTAACCCATTTAAGAGGGCAAAACCCACATGACATAAATAACTTCCATTAGACCCCACCCCTCTGTAGTTGCATTGGGATTTTATTTCCAACACATGAATTTTGGAGGACTCATTCAGACCATAGCAGAACTAAACACTATATACTAGCACATCAGAGGCCCTACAAAATTAAATCACAAAAAATACTTTACATAATTAGTAACTAACAATCTTATTTGTGCAGGAGAATGATTTTTCATGTACACCTGTCAGCATCACCCTGAACTGCTCTTCCCTTTGAAAAGTGGAGATGTAGTTGTCATGAGCTTAAGCTTTAGAATGGAGCAGGCCTGGCTTCGGCCTGGCTTCCGATTTTGTTCTCTCCAGAATGTTGCCACTTACACAGTACTTTGCTCTCCATAAAAGCAGTGCCCGAGTACTTACCTCACAGAACTAGTGTGAGGTTTTAAAAAGATAATGTATGTAAAGCACTTAGCACTGTGTCTGGTACACACTTATTACTCTAAAACTGGGTTGGCTTTGGTAATTTCATAATTACTAACCTGAATTTTCCTCCTATCTACTACAATTATTTCCCTATGTCATTATTTTTCAAAACCCAGTCCTTTAATCACTCCACAGTAGTCTATGCCACTATCCCATAACTGAATTGTCTAATGCTATACTCTAGAACATTTATTTCCATTTTTTTCTTTTATAAATAATGCTCTGATTGATATCTTCATATATAAAACTTTGTCAGCCTCTCTGATTAATTGCTTAGAGTTGACTCCTAGAAATAGAATTGTTAGATAAAAGGGCAAAGATATTTTTAAGTTTTTAATACATATTACTAAACTGCCCTTATGAAGGCTTGCATAAATTTGTATTTCCACTATGAGTCATTCCCGTGTTCTAGTCTTTGTGTTAGGATAATAGTGGAGATTGGTTGCTAAACAGAAGCAGAAAGAAAAGAAATGTACATTTTTGCTTTCTGTAGATATAGAAAAGAGAAAGAAGTTAAATATAAGAATTAGTGTCTGAAAGATAAGCCCATTTTCATGCTAACTTCCAGGACTCTAGCTGGGTTGATCTGAGAGGAAGTGGAAGTCTTACAGAGCTATGCCTAAAAGGGAATAACTCCAGTGGTTCCAGATGTAAGATAAAAGTGGGCAGTAAAATAGGTTAAAGCAAATGTGATAATAACATGGAGAACAGATATATTTATAAATTTAGGAACTCATCAAATGACACAGCTTGTCTGACTCACTGTAAAAGATCCAGTCATTTGTTATTTTTGCAACAATGAATATTAGGGAGTTGGCTATTTATATTTATTACGTTAATTCCTACTGAAACAAAATGTATTTATGTGCAAGATGGCAAGACATATTTACACACAAGATGACAGAGCATTGAGATTATTCCATTTCTAGGACTCAATCATAAGGAATTAATCAGAAACGTAGACAAAGTTTTATATGTAAATGAAATAATAACAATACATTAAGTCGGGTGCGGTGGCTCATGCCTGTAATCCCAGCACTTTGAGATGCCAAGGCAGGCAGATCACCTGAGGTCAGGAGTTGGAGACCAGCCTGACCAACATGGAGAAAGCCAGTCTCTACTAAAAATACAAAATTAGCCAGGTGTGATGGCGCATACCTGTAATCCCAGCTAACTCAGGAAGCTGAGGCAGAAGAATCGCTTGAACCCGGGAGGCGGAGGCTGTGGTGAGCTGAGATCTCGCCTTTGCACTCCAGCCTGGGCAACCGTAGCAAAACCCCATCTCAAAAACAAAACAAAACAACAACCAAAAAAAAAAAAAATACATTGAGGTCCTTGAAGATGGAGTCTTTGTCTCATTAATTTTGGATCTTTCATCACCCATATGGAAATAGGCACACCTTAGGCAAACAGTATAAGTTTGTGTCTAAGGAAACTTTTGTATATGAGGTTTTCACACCCTCTATGTATGGGTGATAATCTTGTTTTTCAAGAGAGAGATATAGTCAGCTTATATGGTGAAATAGCTGATAGTGTATTTCCAAAATGAATCAAGAATATATGGGGATTAACAATATCTCCTTCAGCTATACATGATATTTTTATTCTCAGATACCAAGGAGAGGTACTTTCCAGTGATATATTTAGCAAGAAATCAAAGTGCCATTTCACATAATGCCACAAAATGCCATCAGATTACTCTGGAAGCACATTTCATACTTTAAATTATTTTTCTTGTTTTTAAGTGCTGTTAATTAAATAATAAAAGTGAAAGATACTATTCATAATTTAAAAAGTTACTTCTCTCTCAACTTCTACCTAAGGCTCTGAGTTAGTTACATGTCTATGTTTGATAATTAGCTTGAGAACTGTCAAATCCCCAGTCACAGATCAAGAAAGACAAGTTTTAAAATAGAACTAAATTCCAAAAATTCACAGTTTTCCATTATGTTACAAAAGTTATAAGCTAGTAGAAAAATTATGAGGCCCATGCCTTGGAGTCTTGAGCTAAGAAAAGAGAAAAAAATACTCTTTACTTACCTGTCAGTTGTGAAAAGTTGTAAGTTCTTTTTGTAAGATGTAAGTTCATTTACATCCACAGATAAAAATTTCTATTAAATTTGAAAAGGAATCATAGAATCATAGATAGTATGGCATTTAGAGGCTCTCACCTGAGTAAAGAAGGGTAGAAATGTGATATGCAAGAAACCCAATATAATGGTTGCTTAAAAAATGATTTTAAGGAATCTGAAGCAGACTCATCCAGGCCATGCTGAAAAGTCCTAAAGAAATACAAATAGTTAGTGTAGAATATACAGGACACATTAACTATGACCATTGAAATCACTTTTGATTTTTACTTAGGATTCAGCTGATGATTTTTACACAAAATGGTATTCTGCAAGAATGGACAATGCCCCCACTTCATCTGCTTGGGATTTATGTTAATAGGTGACTCAGGAGCTAGGTGGGCAAGTCAGCACAGCCATGAAAAACCACAAGTTGAAACTTAGAATTTTTATGAACCTCTGTAAAACAATCCTTACACTTGAGGAAGTTGTAACAATACCATTATCATTTAATTTTAAAAAATCTCATGTTATACAATTTGTTATGATAAAAGGATAAAGAATAGTACAATGAATACAACCTATGTTTCTCATGAGTAGTATTTTTATATCCCATTGCTATCTTCTTCAACATGGATCCAGTAAATGCCAATATTTTGTCAAATTTGCTTAATTAATGGAAAAAAAATTTTGCATGATGGTACCTCTTTTTAACCTTTAAAGTGATTTATAAATACTCAATAATTAATTAGAATTTATAATTAATTTTGTATGCTCCTAAGGGTCTAGAGAGGGCTTATAAAGAATTTAATTGTAAAATACATAACTATAATTTCAAAATTAAAACAATTTAACCAGAATATCTGGTCTACAACAATTAACAATTACTGTAACATTTTCCTAGGTTGGCTCAAATTCAACTCTAAATTTTGACACAATAGAAAAGGATTTGTCACATAAAATCTGTAGCAGGTAACTTGGCTAGTAAAAAATTTATAACAACAGGAGATTATATTTTCCTATATGGAATTAAGAGTAATGACTGGGAACATTTTAGAAATGGATTTTTTGAGACGGTATCATTTCTCTTTATATACAGTACAGAAGCAATAGTATCTTTTGATATGCAGAACAGAATTCCATTTTGAAAATCCACCCTTATCTTTTCACTCCACATCTTGCTACTTGTATCCTCATGTTGTCCAAATTTGACCTTTCTATCCACCTGGTTGTCTTGCTAAATAAAACATCTTCTAGTTAAATAGGCTTGAACCTTTTTTAGACTTTTAATATATCATCTCTTCTTTAAAAGGCTTTTTTTTTTCTCACTAGATCTCAGATCAAAACAAACATTCCTTAAATGGGCTTCAAAGTCAGACTGTAATATTTCGATTCTATGTATTCCACTGCGTGAGCTAGAGAAGTAAGCAGAAGCCAGACCAGGTACAAAGATACATTTTTCTAAGGAGTTTGGACTTAGTACCAGCAATAAAGAATCACTGAAGAGTTTATAGTATGGGATTAACACCAGCAGTTTTGTATCCTAGAAAAATCACTTCAGCAGTAGTAAGGAGAGCAGACTGGAAAGAGTCAGGCAGGAGGGAGGGAGATAATGAAGGTGATATTGTAGTAGACAGGTCAGAGAGGATAAGACGCTGAACCAAGGAAAGAGACAGGAGATAGAAAGTAGGAGACAAATATAAAACAAGTTAAATTAACAGAACAAACAATAATCATATCCCAATGACATGAGGTTGTGATGGTATAAGTGGGGAGATAGAAGGAGAAAATTAAGGAAAAGAAAGAAGCTTAGGATACACTGCAAGTATTTTACTTAGTTTCAGATATGTTAAGGGGGCTACAGACATCTTAAGTACATCCAAGGCATCCAATAAGAATTTGGATTTACTGATACAGCACATACACGAGCTGTCTGGTTTGAAGATATCAATGTGGAAGTCATCACATAATGGTATAGCCATAAGAATGGATGAACTCACCCCCCAACAAAAGAAGTTAGAGAAGCCAAGAGAAGCGAAAATGACTGAATCCATTGGAGTTAGCAATTGGGTGTGTATGGATGACTCTGCCCATGTTGTTAGTTTAGCATGCTGAGGGTAGAAGTCCAATTGCAATGCACCGACTGAGTGGTAGGTGTAAAAGTAGACAATGAATGAAAACTGTTTTAGAAGGAAAACACAATAGCAATGGAGGAACATTTTTTAATACAGGAGATGTTTGGGGGAAGGAGCCACAAGACAAGATAGAAAGAATATTTAAAACGCCATGAGTAGGAGGAGGTAAATGCAATCAAGAGGTCAGGTACAAAGATTTCCTTTAATTGGGAAAAGAGGCATATTGATCAGACAATAATCAAAGGATGTAGAGGTGAGTGGGGAGAAAAATAATTATTAGGAACAGAGATGAGAAGTTAAAGTGCATTCATGATGGTGTGGATTTTCTTAGAGAAGTATAGGGGTAAGGCCATCTGCTAACAAACAAATGGGATGAGATCAGGGGCTTGATTAAAGTGGAAAAGGATGAAAGGAGTTATCCAAGATTGGACAAAGAGTGGGGTTGTCAAAGGGTATAAAAGGAGAGGTGAGTGATATTCTCTAAAAATGTACCAGAGTCTGGATAGAGCCCAAGAAAGTGAGGGTATGAGGAGGACCATGCAACTGCGAGAGAGCAAGGAAAAGGAGGGTGCCAGTACAATGTGACAGGAGATGCAGCAAGCGGCCTGGAGAGAAAGGCAGTCTCAAAGGAAGAGGAAGACTCAGAGAGAAGGATGGGATAAGACACAGAACGCTTGAGACAGCAGGGGGAACTGGAGATTGTGGACAAAGATACTACATATCTTTGTAACCTTTCTCATAGCCTATGCCTACTTTCCTTTCCACTTTAATCCCTTTGCATAAAATCCTATTTGTCTGGTTATCTGAGGGCCACCTCATTTCTCTAAGAATGAATATTTCACTGTCATCTTCAGGTAGCTCCACTGATTGCTCTACTTCCAAAGCTTCTCTACTAAGTCTTCTCTGACTACCCTGTCTAAAATGTATCCCCTTTTACAACCTCATCCCCTCTCTGTGCCCTAATTTTGGTCTGTTTCTTTATAGGATTTAACTCTGCCTCCAATTCCTTTCTATTACTTTTTTTATCTGCTCCATACCCCAAGGGTAAGGTCGTCAAAGGTTATATAGAGGTGGTGTATGGACACATGCAGGAACCGAAGCCAGAGAGCCTGGGCTTATATCCTGAATATGCTTTTATTAACAGGCAATGCTAGTGGCAATATATTTACCCTCAGTTTTCTCATTTGTAAAATGGGGATTAAAATAGTAAATCACCTCACAGGGTCAGTGTGAAGATTAAGTGGAATAATGTATTTAAAGGATTTAGCAAAATGCCTTGTACACAGTAAGTGCCCTCTAGAAATAAGATATTGTTATAATAACAACAGTTAGAAATTGTTCCTTAAAAAGTCTATGGCCATTTCAAAATGGACATGAAATTCCTGATAGTCTAAATGGTTGCCTAGCTACAGTTTTATCCTGACAACTAGACAAAATAATGGAGGATCTAATAATAATAGCATGGTGATTTAGTACCCAAATTTCTTAGACGACAAACCACTGGCAATATGGTATTTGTCTGAGCATTTCTGCCAGTACCTAACTCTTTTACCTCACTGACAGTTTCTCAGTCACACTGGTTACAGTAAGGCTATTTGGCTATAAGAGATATTATGGCAGATGTTTATGGTCTCAAAGGGAGTGAGATCTGTATGAGCATTTAATTCCACAGCAAGATCCCAAATTAGTTTCATTATTCTAGAGAGTATAACAGGGTGAAAATTGGCCCACAAGCCTCAACGGGAGAATGAAATTATGAGCTAGCTATTAGATAACCTCTAATGATGTTTTGGTATACAGTTAAAAGAGAGGATGCTCTAAATAATTCATAGTGGAGAGTAAAATACAATTGTATGAGCCATGGAATTATATTTTCCATGAGACAGAAAAGAATTTTGATAAAGCAAATTTAAATACTTTCTTAAAAATAAATGTCTGTAAGTTTGAAGCAGGATACATTTCTTCACATTCCCAAATGAACACACTGGAAAGATGACTTTGCTTAAGGGGAAAAGAGTGAATTTTGGAAAATTCCTTGCCTTTGCCCTTCCTCCAACCTCAACTAACCATGCCTCTTCCTAGCATTAGCATCATACAGCCTCTGTGCTGACCATGCCAGCACTCTGTCCTAGATTCATTCTCTCTGGGTTCTCTGATCTACACCTATGTTGCCAGCATTCATTTTTTTCCTTTAACAAAACTGGTCAGCTCTTTAGGCTTATGTAGCCAGATGCTGAAAGAAGATAAAAACCTAATGTACATCAAAAGTAAGAACAACTGATGAACTACAAAGAGTTAGCTGGGTTTTATGCTTCTCTTGTGCCATGTTGCTTTTGGCTGACCTCCCAGGAGAAATGGTTCTCATGATATGATGCTAATGGAATAAACCTCCGTAACTGAATTAAGGTAGCCCAAGGATGTAAGTTCTATGTGAGTGGAGGGTCAGGTTAGACTTCTTGAGTCATCTGTGCCTACCATAGTGCCTGGGCCATTGGAGGCATTCAGTAAATAATATCAAGAGAAGACCACAACCTTAGAAAGGGCAGAAATAGTGTGAAATTGAATGACTAAGATAGCACTGGAAAGCCTGAGATGACTGAAGACATGTGAACCTTTCTGATGGCCCTAGGATCACAGACAACTATCTATGAATACCTAATTCAAGATTTTAAACAGAATTCTGAGTCGCTGCTTCGCTTTCAAAATCCAGCATTATACCGGAGACTGTAAGTTGTTGCCTAAATGTCATTAAATGACATTTAAATGCCTTGAATTTCTCGTGATGAAGATAACTATTTGAGGTTAGCAAATGATAATTTGAGGTTAGAGAATGACTGGTACAATGCTAGGCCCATAGTAGATACATGGTAAATACACGGTAAAAGAAAGAAAGAATGAATAAAAGGTATTACCAGACCTTCCTTAGTTAAAAGGAGGATAAGTTTAAAGGGCCATCTATGAAGAACAATTGTGGGTGGTAGACAGCCAAAGGGCAGGCTGAGAACAGGACATGAGATGGAGAGAGAGAAAGACCGGACCTCAGGGTACACCAAGAGCCAGCCAGTCGAATATTCTAGGAGCAGCCCTTCTCTAAATTTAATGACTGGCTCTTTTTGAGTATTTTAACCTCATTGGGATGACATACAAAGCTGTTGAATTTTGTATTTTTTAAAAATGAGATTTCCCTTTAAAAATAATGTTTAGAGGAAGGTGGATAAAGGGAGTCACTGAACTTAAACAAAATGGCTAAGACAAGAAACTTCACTTTCTGGAAAACTTTGCATTCTGCCAGATATCTTTTTTAAAAAAATCATTTTAAATATATTTCAATTTCCATTTGTTTTCACAACTTTATTGAGATATATAATTCATATACCAAAAGATTTCCCCATTTAGAGTATATAATTAGATGGTTTATACTATATTCATGGAACTTCATAACTTTCATAAGTATCTAATTTTAGAATACTTTATTCTCAAATGAAACCCTGTATCCATTAGCAGTCACTCCCCATTCCCTCCTCCCCTCAGCTTCTGGTAATCATTGATTTACTTTGTCTCTATGGATTTGCCTATTCTGGACATTTCTAATAAATAGAATCAAATGATATGTGGACTTTTGTGTCTGGCTTTTTTCATTTAGCATGTTTTTGAGGTTCATCCCTGTGGCAGCATGAATCAGCACTTTATTCCTCTTTATTGCTGAATAATATTCCACTGTATGGATATGCCACATTTTATGTATCCATTCACTAGTTGATGGACATTTGGTTGCTTCCACATTGTGTTACTTTGAAAAATGCTGCTATACAAGTTTTTGCATGGACATAACATTTTGAACACTCCTACACACATTTTTGTGTGGACATAATATTTTCATTGTTGGGTCATATGATGATATGCTCAACATTTCACATAAGCATATTCTATGCTTAACATTTTGAGGACCTGCCTATTTTCCAAGGTGTGCCAGCCACTCCTGAGGTAGGAAAAGCAAAGGCCTATTTTGTTTTCTGAGAAACAGTGAAATCATTTCTTTTTTTAAAAAAGGATAAGGCCATAACCTCAAAAGGCATAACATTAGTTGGAAACAGAACTATAAACAGAGCATTGGAATTTGGTGATTAGAAAGCCTATCAGTGACAACAAATGGACCCCAAGATGAGGCTGCTATTCCCTGGCTTAGTGATCCACCTTCTGACGTATTTCTGAAGACTCTAGCCTTTGCATGGTTTGTTGGCGGTTGTATTGAAATCCCACACTTCCATCTTATTAAATGTTGAGATAGCCTGCTTTCAGGAAGTTTCTACTATTAGGACTTTTAATATAACACATCAAAACATTTGGGTAAATGAAGGTATAGAAATTAGATACAGATATGAAATGTATTATTTAATTCTACATTTTATTATAGATTTAGGGAGGACAATATTATTTCAATTTAAAATAAAAAATTTCATCGGCTCTTCTTAAATTACTTGCG
Organism: Alouatta palliata; assembly: GCA_004027835.1. Classification (NCBI taxonomy): domain Eukaryota; kingdom Metazoa; phylum Chordata; class Mammalia; order Primates; family Atelidae; genus Alouatta; species Alouatta palliata. Next base: position 11,436 of record PVKV010029957.1, on the reverse strand, counting down.
ACAGATATTACATCTTGCTCATTGTTACATCCCTTGCTTTTAATCATAGGGGCTAGAGAGGCAACAACAATTGTTGAATTGAAACTAAATTACCTTTACACAATATTCTAGTAATTAATTTTTAACCTGCTATATATACATGAAGTAAAACTAAAGTCTATGCACCCAAAATGTAACATATGAAACCACTGTGTGGGGATGTGTGTGAACATGTATGTGAATATGCTTCTCAACCTGCAGTTTAACTGTCTTTATGAAATAATTATAAGTGATAAGCACTTCGGAAAATATACGGTGAATAATTTCTGTTTCAGCAGGTTCCTTTCCCTGGAGAACAAAGCTGAAGTACTCCTTTTACAATATTCTAACAGAAATCTATAAAGGCGAGTTAAATAAGAACACATATTTTTGCAAACAGGTTTCATTTTTCCTGAAAATACTTTAAAATCATGTATTCCTGTCCAGGGATTTGGTGGTCCTATGCTAAGCTCAGAAAGGAAAACACATTTAGTTTTTCTGTTAGAACTACTTGAAATAAAGGCAGTCACCTTCTAAAAGGGCACAATGCATAGAGTGACAAATATCAGGTACAGTTCATAAAAATTCAATACTATTAATATTTGATGGCTACTTTTCACCAATTCACCAAAGAATGTGATTTAATTTTTTAATGTGAGATTCACAGTTTTTTCTAACATGCTCATAGTATGACAGATTCTCATCTTGGATGTGCAAAAAAGCTCGATAAGTCAATAGGGTTTTTGCAACACACAAATATATTTTTCTCTAGTTGGCAAAGAACATGCTGCCCTGTAGATTTCCTTTGTCAATACAAAGTATATTTCAAAGATTAGATTTATAGTCTAAGAAAACAATCATGACATTTAAACAAACATAAATGGATAAAACTTTTGAAATTTTTTGAACTAAGAAATATTTAAAAAGAATTAGAATATATTTAGGTTTTTGATCATGCTTCAAAGCAATATAGCTATCTATGTTTTATATTAAGAAAAACCAGAGGCAGTGCTTAGCGTAAAATGTTCTGTAATCCTGGTTGAAATTAGCAATTTAAATTTCCTGAATGAGGTTACAGTGTAATATCTAATGCACAAATCATAGAGATTTGAGTACTTGCATAGTTGTTAAAAAATGTATCAAAAAGCCATAGGTTAACAATAATGAATGTTACATTATTATTAAAATATGCAATCTTTGATAATAATTTATTTGTTTTACAAATGCATTGGGGGGTAAAAATTTTTCAATTCATCTGTGACAAAGCATGAAATTCAATATTGCTCACCATGACCTATCCATGAAATTTGTCAACTTTGTTCCTGATTTTCACAGGGCCTTCCTCTTAGATGAAATGACCCATTGAACTAAGAGGATAGCAATTTTTTCATCTATGGTAAATCAGTTTAGTTTCCTAGGATTTATTATGGGCTTCAGACTTGAGCTTTTTATGATTATGAACCATTATGTACATAATATCAACCGTATGGCAATTTATCTCACTGTTTCTTTCCCTTTCTGAAAGAATTCTCCATTTCTCTTTTTTTTTTTCTTTTTTGGACTTTCCGGCAAAAACCGGAAAGCCTGCTAGACAAATTCTAAAAGCTGTAATACTGAATTCTCCATTTCTAAAAGTAGATCTCAACTTGGGTTGCTAGAAGGAACACTCTGTAAACAATGGGCTTATTGAAAGTCAGAGTAGGTAAAAATTACATGGAAGCTGAAATCAAAGCAGTTAATTACCTTAGAATATCCAATACAAATGTCTCAAAATTTATGGAAAATTAGGATTTGTATATTGCTTTTACCAGAATGTTTTGCAAAGAAACACTTGACCTGATTTATCCTTAGAAATAGACATATGTAAAATTTTTACTACTCATGAAGATACAATTATGTAGTTAAAAAATGAAACTGACAATTTTGGAAGAGGATACAAACAAAATGGTATTAATGTTTTATTATAAGACTCTTCTAACTTCCTCTATAACATTACAGATCTGAATTGAATTAACAAGAAATCAAAAGTAATTTCATGTTTCTAGATTTCTCTAAATCTTATTTGTTGAGCTAAGTAAAATATTTCCACATTTAAAAAATGTAATTATTATTTCTATTTCCTTTTGTCATTACTAGTTGAGGTACATCTCAAATATAGTTTTCTTTTTCATGGAGTATCAAAAAATCACTATGATGCTTAGGCCATCAATATAATTTGATCATTTAAACAACCCAAATAGTGAAGTTAAAAATGTTCCTGATTGTATCAGAACTTTTTTTTTTTTTTTTGAGACGGAGTTTCGCTCTTGTTACCCAGGCTGGAGTGCAATGGCGCGATCTCGGCTCACCGCAACCTCCACCTCCTGGGTTCAAGCAATTCTCCTGCCTCAGCCTCCCAAGTAGCTGGGACTACAGGCACGTGCCACCATGCCCAACTAATTTTTGTATTTTTAGTAGAGACGGGGTTTCACCATGTTGACCAGGATGGTCTCGATCTCTTGACCTCGTGATCCACCTGCCTCGGCCTCCCAAAGTGCTGGGATTACAGGCGTGAGCCACCGCGCCCGGCCTATATCAGAACTTTATCAGCTGAATGGGATTGACCAACAGAGACATAACACATTTTTGAGCACTGAGTTGCATTGAGAATCATGAAACCCCTGTTGGTTGGTGTTAGTTTTAATAAATGGTCTAGCTCACAGTCTCAAAAATGCACTTCAAAAGATTTCTACTTGTAATTTCATGTTATTCAATAAGTGTTATGAAAATAACTTTGTTAATCACATTATTATATATCATAACAGGTAAAAGGAAAATACATTTGATACTTACTTATATAATTCTGTTAATGGTGAAGTCAAAATGACTAATGTTGTAAACAGATTATTACAATGGGTATAAATTTTAAAAATTGTATTATCTGTATGCTCATGAGGATTCAGAAGTTTTTGTACAGATGTACAAACTGACCATAACATGTTCTCAGTGCATATTAAAATTGTTGTGACATCAAGTCTATTGGAAAGAAAGAAAAGAAAATCATGTTAAACAAAATAATGTTTTGGCTTGGTAAGCACTTTCATTCATATCTCTTATAATAAGCATATGTAAGAACAGAAAAATTCAGTTAGACACTGGAGCTTCAGAGATCAAAACCAAATAGAAAGTATGAAAGACACTCTTGGGTTTCTAGGTGTTAGGTGACCCACAATACCATTATCTTTAGGGATGGTGAGCTCTGTAATAGTGTTTTAGGAGTGCTTTTAAAAAAATGTTTATTTTACATTATTAGGATTCTGTTCAAGAAATTCAAGAGATCCCAGAAATTACACTGAGCAAAAGAGAAGCTAGATGGAAAGAAAAATTTGCTATTATCCATATATATGCATGATAGGTTAAAACTCGAGAGCAAAACACTTCTCCTCACTCATGTGTAAGCTGTCAAAACAAAGTTACAAGATTGGTAATATGCTCCCCTAGCAAGTGGGATATGAGAAGAAAAGACAAACGAAGCTCAAATCAAGAAGCCTATAGTTTCAGAAATGTTTAATGTTAAATAAATAGACGGAAAATACGCTATTATTTATCTTACTCGCAGACTTCTTTGTTTTCATCTTTCTTGAGTTTTAATAGGGACCCAAAGATCTTTTTAATTATTATTTTGGCATATAACTAAATTGAACAGATCTCAGTTTGTTTCTTCTTTTTTTCTTTTAAATTCAGGGGTGAAGAAACAGAAGATGAAAAGTTTAAAGCAATAAGAAAAATGTAAGTTTGAGGATCTTTTAAAGTGACACTTTTGCCTCAAATTTATTATATATAATAAACATTATATACTAATAATATATGACACATATATAAATCGTATATATGGCTTGGTTATGTGACATTTGGAGGCTACTGGAATACAAAAATAATCAATAATGGCCTTTAGAAAGGTTTAATTTTAGTTTGTATATGCTTTTTCTAATTGCTAGATAAATAATTACAAATTCAATATATATGTAAACACACACACACACACACACACACACACACAATCTGATTTCCATAATAATGGTGGTTTAGGATTAACCAGTCAAATAAAATTATTTATATATTTTACTTATAAAAACTAGAAGCAATACTTCTAGCATTGCATGACATTTTTATGCAACCACACAGAAAATAAAAATCAAAAGTCTCCATTGTACGACCCATTTCTACCTATTTCATGAGCTAACAGTAAAGCTGATTTCACAAATATCTCATAATGACTTGCCATTTCATAATCAAAAGTGATTTATGCTACCTAAGGAAAAGAATGAAGGTATTTTGTGCTTTCAAAAGGAATTTTCCATCTATTCTTCAGAGTTCAATTTTTTTAAAAAGTCTGGTCAGTAATTCAAAACAGCCTGTGCAAAATACCATATTTATGAAACACTGCAGCAGGACCTAAATGCCCTTCAGATTGCAGTATGCTTTACAAGAACATGATCAGGAAATGATTCATCCTGCCAAAAAAAAAAAAAAAAAAGAAAAAAACAGCCTCCAATGTCTGTAGGTTTCTTCTAAAATATATCTGAAAAAAGTTTATTCTACCTAAAAAATCTGAATCATATTACATAGAATATTTACAAAAAAAACCTTTTCTTCATATACATACAAGACCTTTGTAGTCTTATAAGCACATTCATATATTCATTGCCTAGATAACTCATAGAATTGTACTATAATTCAGTCTTATTTAATACTCAGTGACTGTTGCTCCTCATTTTCTGTGATTTCATACTTTGTTGAACTGGTTTTTTGTAATAAACAGTGAAAATAAAAGGAAAAAAGAGTTAGAATATATTAGGAAGAAAAATAATTAGACAAAATAGTTTTCTTAATGAAGATAAACTTCCATATTTAAAGGCTTAAGAAAAAACAACTAAAATCTCCTGGTTGCCTAGTAGCTCAAAATCAAATTAGTCAAATTGACTGTTCCATCATGGCATGGATGCTTTGTTATCAATTTCAGGGCCTTAGTTTTCTATTTTTATCTTATTAACATTTGTAGATCTATGTCCTAGATTATAAGATGCCTTGAATCATTCTTTAGAAACAAGTGGGTTCTATAGACAATTTTAAGGAATAAAAAGAACAAATTTATTTTGATTCAGGTTTCATATTTTCACTTAAATAACTCAGGAAAATAGAATATGATTTCTTTTCAGATGTTAGAAACATGTTAAATATATAAGGAGTATGCCATGAGATTCAGAATTACATTCTGCTTTATACCAACTGATAAAAAGTTTTCTTGAAAAGCTATGTTTTTCAGAACTTCAATTACCTTAACTGTGGAGTTCTCTTACGGCTGGGGTGAGCCCGGGCATATCTGGAGGCAAGTAGACCCAAAGATTTCTCCAGCACTTCTGCTAGAATCTCCTGGGCTAACTTAGGAGGCAGAATGGTCCAGAGATCATGATGAAGAGCCCAGCAGAAATAATGCCACATCTGAATCGAGAAGGAACATCTTTCCCCCTGGAAAAACCACCACACGTTAAACCATAGAATTACGTCTTCCAAAATGTCCATTTGCTTCCTATGAACCTAATTAATTCAGGCTGAAAGGAAATAGCTAAAGAGTTTGACACACTAGCAGACCAACAAAGGTTTTTGACAAGATGTAAAACATCCTTATTGACAAAGGAACAGATGTTTTATTTAAATTATGAGACAAGATATTCTAGTACAAATCCAGACCACAAATACTTAACTTAGCATAGCCTTGATTTACCTACTCCTAGCCTACAGTTTAAAATTATTTTTAAACAACTTGCTTTGTAGTTGCTGAAAAAGTCATGCTAGCTTAAGACAGTGGACTGATTCTTCTAAAATTAAAATCTATTTAAATCATTTCAGTAGGTATATTTTTCTGAGCCTATTAGCATTATTGATGTAATTTTATAAATGTTTCAGATTTCACATTATAATGAAGTGACAGGAGTAAAAAGAAACTCGAATACTGCATTTTTAGGAACATTCTTGAAACCAAGGGGGATGGGTAACTATCGAAGATTATTACATTAGGCTATTTTGCCTATGTTATTTAAATAACAATACTAAAACAACCACAAAAATCTGAGTTTACAAGATTCTTTAAAGCCTACGCACATATTGTCGTCATTTCTTAGTATTTTTATGGCATTTCATACTTTTAAAGAGTCATATTTTCATTCTTTTCCACCCCTGTACAGATCTCTTCTGTGTGCCAAATTTTCTGACTGCAGAGGAAGAGCTAACAATGGCCAAGGCAAAGAGGAACAGGAAGAAAGAAGGTGTCCTCAAGTGATTTACAAGCATTAATCAGGTAAAGCGTCCTCTCAGGAAGGTATGCTAGTAGTTTCACCTCATTGTCTTCAAATCAGATCAAATGATTATTTGAAATAGGAAGATTAGAATGCATTCCTCAAGCATTATCTTATTATGTTAATATACCAAAAGTTAAACTAGTAAAATTTCATCTTATATTCCAAGTGATTATCTTACTTAAAATTTCTGCTTTGTCCACTATTTGTATTGGTCAGACAAATGTCATCTAAAAAAAAAAATCTGCTGTTCTGTTATGCCAAAAGTTGATAGTTTCTTTTTTTTTTTTTTTTTTTGAGACGGAGTTTCGCTCTTGTTACCCAGGCTGGAGTGCAATGGCGCGATCTCGGCTCACTGCAACCTCCGCCTCCTGGGTTCAAGCAATTCTCCTGCCTCAGCCTCCCAAGTAGCTGGGACTACAGGCATGTGCCACCATGCCCAGCTAATTTTTGTATTTTTAGTAGAGACGGGGTTTCACCTTGTTGACCAGGATGGTCTCGGTCTCTTGACCTCGTGATCCACCCGCCTCGGCCTCCCAAAGTGCTGGGATTACAGGCGTGAGCCACCGCGCCCGGCCAGTTGATAGTTTCTTATGCAGACACTCTCTTTAGTATTTTCTTTACGTATTACTCTTCTGGTAGTATCTTTGATTACTAATATCTTCTGCAGTCACTGTAACAATAATAATTTACAGTTATTATCTACTGACTTCCATATAGCATTTATAAATGAGTAGAATTTGTATCCCTTGGGTAAGAAACTTGGGCATCAAAATGTCAGAGTCAAGTTCAAACTGGAGGGGACTTTGGCCACTGGCTTCTGATTTCCCAACTAGATGGGTATCTAAACTCTTCAAGAAAAAGAAATTGCAAAACCAATGCTGAAGCAGCAAAGTTACAGTTTCTTATGCTTTCTTTGTTGTGTGTTTTGATGAATACTTTTTCAACTAAGAAAGGAGTTTTGGAAAAATAAAATCCTTTACGAACAAGCAAGTACTTAGAGATTTCATCACCACCAGGCAGGCCTGCTTTACAAGAGCTCCTGAAAGAGGCACTAAACATAGAAAGGAACAACCACTACCAGCCACTCCAAAAACATACCAAAAGGTAAAGAGCATCAACACAATGAAGAAACTGCATCAACTAACGGGCAAAACAGCCAGCTAGCATCAAAATGGCAGGATCAAATTCACACATAACAATATTAACCCTAAATGTAAATGGGATAAATGCCCCAATCAAAAGACACAGACTGGCAAATTGAATAAAAAGCCAAAACCCATCCGTGTGCTGTATCCAAGAAACCGATTTCACATGCAAGGATACACAAAGACTCAAAATAAAGGGATGGAGGAAGATTTACCAAGCAAATGGAGAGCAAAAAAAAGCAGGAGTTGCAATTATCATCTCTGATAAAATAGACTTTAAACCAACAAAGATCAAAAGAGACAAAGAAGGACATTACATAATGGTAAGAGGATCAACGCAACAAGAAGAGCTAATGATCCTAAATATATACTCACCCAATACAGGAGCACCCATATACATAAAGCAAGTGCTTAATGACTTACAAAGAGAATTAGACTCCCATACAATAATAGTAGGAGACTTTAACACCCCATTGTCAATATTAGACAGATCAACGAGACAGAAAATTAACAAGGATATCCAGGACTTGAACTCAGATCTGGATCAAGCAAACTTAATAGACATTTACAGAACTGTACACCCAAAATCCACAGAATATACATTCTTCTCAGCACCACATCACACCTACTCTAAAACTGACCACATAATTGGAAGTAAATCAAACCTCAGTAAATGCAAAAGAACGGAAATCATAACAAACAGTCTCTCAGACCACAGTGCAAGTAAGTTAGAACTCAGAATTCAGAAACTAACTCAGAACCGCACAGCTTCATGGAAACTGAACAACTGGCTCTTGAATGTTGACTGGATAAACAATGAAATGAAGGCAGAAATACAGATGTTCTTTGAAAACGACAAGAACGAAGACACAACATACCAGAATCTCTGGGACACATTTAAAGCAGTCTCTAGAGGAAAATATATAGCAATAAATGCCCACATGAGAGGCAAGGAGAGATCTAAAATCGACACCCTATCATCAAAATTGAAAGAGCTAGAGGAGCAAGACCAAAAAAACTCAAAACCTAGCAGAAGACAAGAAATAACTAAGATCAGAGCAGAACTGAAAGAGACAGAGACACAAAAAAACCTTCAAAAAATCAATAAATCCAGGAGCTGGATTTTCAAAAGGATCAACAAAATAGACAGACCACTAGCCAGATTAATAAAAAAGAAAAGAGAGAATAATCAAATAGATGCAATAAAAAATGATAAAGGGGATATCACCACAGATTCCACAGAAATTCAAACCATCATCAGAGATTATTACAAACAACTCTATGCACATAAACTAGTAAACCTGGAAAAAATGGATAAATTCCTGAACACTTGCATCCTCCCAAGGCTAAACCAGGAAGAAGTTGAAACCCTGAATAGACCAATAACCAGGTCTGAAGTTGAGGCAGCAATTAAGAGCCTACCACCCAAAAAAAGCCCAGGTCCAGAAGGATTCACAGCCAAATTCTATCAGACATACAAAGAGGAGCTGGTACCATTCCTTCTGAAACTATTCCAAACAATCCAAAAAGAGGGAATCCTTTCCAAATCATTTTATGAGACCAACATCACCCTGATACCAAAACTCGGCAGAGACTCAGCAAGAAAAGAAAACTTCAGGCCAATATCCACGATGAACATAGATGCAAAAATCTTCAATAAAATACTGGCAAACCGATTGCAACAGTACATCAAACAGCTTACCCACCGTGATCAAATAGGCTTCATCCTGGGGATGCAAGGCTGATTCAACATACAGAAGTCTATAAACGTAATTCACCACATAAACAGAACCAAAGACAAAAACCACATGATTATCTCAATTGTTGCAGAGAAGGCCTTTGACAAAATTAAACAGCCCTTTCTGCTAAAAACCCTCAATAAACTAGGTATTGACAGAATGCATCTCAAAATAATAAAAGCTATTTATGACAAACCAACAGCCAATATCATACAAAAAGGGCAAAAACTGGAAGCATTCCCTTTGAAATCTGGCACTAGACAAGGATGTCCTCTCTCACCACTCCTATTCAATATAGTATTGAAGTTCTAGCCAGAGCAATCAGGCAAGAAAAAGAAATAAAGGGTATTCAAATAGGAAAGAAGGAAATCAAACTGTCTCTATGTGCAGACGACATGATTGTATATCTAGAAGACCCCATCGTCTCAGCCCAAAATCTCCTGAAACTGATAAGCAACTTCAGCAAAGTCTCAGGATACAAAATCAATGTGCAAAAATCACAGGCATTCCTATACACCAATAACAGACTTAAAGAGAGCCACATCAAGAATGAACTGCCATTCACAATTGCTACAAAGAGAATAAAACACCTGGGAATACAACTAACTAAGAATGTAAAGGACCTCTTCAAGGAGAACTACAAACCACTGCTCAACGAAATAAGAGAGGACACAAACAGAGGGAGAAACATTCCATGTTCATGGTTAGGAAGAGTCAATATTGTGAAAATGGCCATACTGTCCAAAGTAATTTACAGATTCAATGCTATCCCCATCAAGCTACCAATGACCTTCTTCACAGAACTGGAAAAAAGTACCTTAAACTTCATATGGAACCAAAAGAGAGACCGCATAGCCAAGTCAATTCTAAGCAAAAAGAACAAAGTGGGAGGCATCTCACTACTGGACTTCAAACTATACTACAAGCCTACAGTAATCAAAACAGCATGGTACTGGTACCAAAACAGAGATATAGATCAATGGAACAGAACAGAGGCAACACCACACATCTACAACCATCCGATCTTCAACAAACCTGACAAAAACAAGCAATGGGGAAAGGAGTCCCTATTTAATAAATGATGTAGGGAAAACTGGCTAGCCATGTGCAGAAAGCAGAAACGGACCCCTTCCTGACACCTTACACTAAAATTAACTCCAGATGGATTAAAGACTTAAATGTAAGACCTAACACCATAAAAACCCTAGAAGAAAACCTAGGCAAAATCATTCAGGACATAGGCGTAGGCAAGGACTTCATGACCAAAACACCAAAAAAGCATTGGCGACAAAAGCCAAAATAGACAAATGGGACCTAATCAAACTTCACAGCTTCTGCACAGCAAAAGAAACAGTCATTAGAGTGAATCGGCAACCAACAGAATGGGAAAAAATTTTTGCGATCTACCCATCTGGCAAAGCGCTGATACCCAGAATCTACAAAGAAGTAAAACGGATTTACAAGAAAAAAGCAAACAAGCCCATCCAAAAGTGGGCAAAGGACATGAACAGACACTTTATAAAAGAAGAAATACATGAGGCCAACAAACATACAAAAAAATGCTCATCATCATGGTCATTAGAGAAATGCAAATCAAAACCACATCGAGATACCATCTCACACCAGTTAGAATGGCGATCATTAAAAAATCTGGAGACAACAGATGCTGGAGAGGATGTGGAGAAAGAGGAACACTTTTACACTGTTGATGGGAGTGTAAATTAGTTCAAACATTGTGGAAGACAGTGTGATGATTCCTCAAGGACCTAGAAATAGAAATTCCATTTGACCCAGCAATCCCATTACTGGGTATATATCCAAAGGATTATAAATCGTTCTACTATAAGGACACAGGCACACGAATGTTCATTGCAGGACTGTTTACAATAGCAAAGACCTGGAAGCAACTCAAATGCCCATCGATGATAGACTGGACAGGGAAAATGTGGCACATATACACCATGGAATACTATGCAGCCATCAAAAATGATGAGTTCGTGTCCTTTGTAGGGACATGGATGAACCTGGAAACCATCATTCTCAGCAAACTGACACAAGAACAGAAAATCAAACACTGCCTATTCTCACTCATACGTGGGTGTTGAACAATGAGAACACATGGACACAGGGAGGGGACCATCACACACTGGGGCCTGTCGGGGGGAAATAGGGGAGGGACAGTGGGGGGTGGGGAGT
>PVKV010029956.1:0-22879 GCA_004027835.1 Alouatta palliata | reverse complement strand
ATTGCAGCACAGTTTACAATAGCAAAGACCTGGAACCAACCCAAATGCCCATCGATGATAGACTGGACAGGGAAAATGTGGCACATATACACCATGGAATATTATGCAGCCATCAAAAACGATGAGCTCGCATCCTTTGTAGGGACATGGATGAACCTGGAAACCATCATTCTCAGCAAACTGACACAAGAACAGAAAACCAAACACCGCATATTCTCACTCATAGGTGGGTGTTGAACAATGAGAACAGATGGACACAGGGAGGGGAGCATTTCACACGGGGGTCATTTGGGGGGAAAAAGGGGAGGGACAGTGGGGGTTGGGGAGTTGGAGAGGGATAGCATGGGGAGAAATACCAGATATAGGTGATGGGGAGGAAGGCAGCAAATCACACTGCCATGTGTGTACCTATGTAACAATCTTGCATGTTCTTCACATGTACCCCCAAACCGAAAATGCAATAAAAAGTATATATATTAAAAATAATAATAATAATAATAATAATATTTTACCTAAAGAGATTTAATTATTAAAACCAATTCTAGGTGAATATATTTTAAAAACAGGCAATCACTCTCATATGTTCTCTTTGCTTTTTATCATTTGGATATGTTTGACCTAATTTTTAACCCACAGCATTAAACCTTCAGAAACATACATTTGCCATTTATTGCTGATTCTTCTGTGTATACAATATCTGAGATTTATGACATGCATGAACCTGTGCCTGACCAACTTGGAAAGGGCTCTCAGGAATCAAACAGAAAACTCATTTTATCGATTAGTTTGAAAAACATAGACACACCATACAACATCTTAAATCCAAGTATTTATAAATATATTACTTTTTAAAAAGTATGCTAGCTTTCTATCATAACAGAATAATATAGAGTTTTTTTTAATGGAACAAGATCCCATAAGATATGGCTTAAATAAGAATACTTTCAGAATGATGTTTTATTTGTGTGTCAGCTTTATAACCCTATTATATTTTTTCACATGTAACACTCAAATTCTTCCTACTTGGGACCTTGTAACTGCTTATACAAGAAGCTGTTAGACAAGTTTTGAAGAAAAGAAATTTAATACCCAGAATTTTGTTCATCTTGATCCCATTTATAAGTCCTTAATTGTGACTATACTTTCTAATTTAGCAGATTCAAAGGCCAAATACTTCAACCAAATTATGGTTAACTGGAGAGAAGAATAAACATTTGAATTCTATCCCTTTCTCCTTTTTTGTGCTCTTACCACAGAAGAAAAACATTTTGTCATGATGTAAAATCGTCTTACTAAAAACTAGTCTGATCTGTTACCAATCAGCAGCAGAGATCACCTATTCATTAACTTGAATTCATCTGGCTTGTATCAAATTCTCAGATAACAAATTTGATCTTCCCGAAATGTTGAATGTCTTGAATGTGCGAATCTTGAATGTCTTGAATCCTTTCCAATCAAGAGAAAGCTACATGCCCCACCTCATGACTTCAGCTTAAATAATTAATTATAAATGAAATGCTTATTCTGTAGAATGTCACAACAAACATTTAATTTCATCATTTACTGAAAGTGCAATTATTCTTAAGGTATAAATGGAAGGATGAAGAGGAGGGACTAAAACCAGCTCTTGGAAAAAATGTCACCCTTCTCAATTGTACAGACTTTAGTAAATAGGTTTGCTAATTCACTTGTTACTGCATAAGCAGGAATGCAAAGTAAAAGCAGTGTTAAAGTAAATTTTTCACAGTAATTTTAAAAATTAAATTCAAAATGATACAGCAAATAATTTCACCAGTTGAAGCCCAAGCTTGCAAAACAACCAACAACAACAATGAAAGACAAACTATTTGGAAATAAAACTTCATGAAGTCGAAATGGCAATGCTAGAATAATCCAGTCTGGTACTTGCAAGAGTATATGGGGCTATATTTAAATGTCACTAACATTTATTGATGGCTTACTATGTGAGAAACTTTCCCATGAGTATCTGTTGCAATCCACACTATACTTTTATGAAGTAAGGACTCATCTTATGAATGGACAAGTAATAGTCTTTAAATTATGAACTTGTTGAAGTCTGTACAGCAAAATAATAGAGGAACTAAGACTCAAACCAGGTGCTAAGGACAGCAGTCACTCTAGAAGTCCATTCAGCAACCTTTTGTCACAAGTCAGGGAGACATTCTGAAACATGAGGAAACTTCTTAACAAATTAATGGTTCCGATTTTCAGAGTTTATCTTAGAATTCAATGGGGTAATTAAAACATATTTTCAAAAGATCTTCAAGTGATTCTGAGTAAACCAATCCTAGGCCTATGATTAAGAATTTAGAAATTCAGTCTTTATAAAGTTTTTCACTGTCTACATGAATAAATTATTTTGTTAGTATACTAATTATATGCTCTGTCTTATTTGTGTATTTATTATTTATGAAAAAAATCTTTCAAATAGGAAAAAAACAAAATATTTTCAGGACATGTAATTTGTATCAAAAAGAACTATTTTTAAAACACTTTAAATTGGCCAGACACAGTGGCTCACATTTGTAATCCCAGCACTTTGGGAGGCCAAGGTGGGTGGTTCACCTGAGATAAGGAGTTTAAAACCAGCCTGACCAACATGTAGAAACCCTGACTCTACCAAAAAAAGCAAAATTAGCCAGGCATGGTGATACATGCCTGTAATCCCAGCTACTTGGGAAGCTGAGGCAGAAGAATTGCTTGAACCTGGGAGGCAGAGGTTGCAGTGAACTGAGATCCTGCCACTGCACTACGGCCTGGGCATCAAGAGTGAAACTCGGTCTCAAAAAAACAAAATAAACAAATACAAAAAAAAAAACACTTTAAATTAAAATAACCTATTTCTATATAACCAAAAAATATTAATTGCAAGTAATTCTTACCTACTTTAAAATGTAAAATAGTACTTGTACCAGCAACATAAAATTTTTTAAAACAATTTTTTTTTTAAAAAAGTCATGAAGAATTTTCATTAATTCAGAGATGTTTTGTAACGCATAGCCAAAATGAAGACCCAATATACATTGCAAATAAATTAGTAAACTAAGCAATAGTCACAATAATTTTAGAAGAAAGCAAGTGAGGAAGGACAAAGATACCTTCACTAGCATTGTTTTCATAGGACATATGACATACATACTCTTTTAATGACAATAGAAGGTTAAATGTTGGCATTAAGATGGAAAGCTTATGCTTATTCATGAAATCCAAAATTACTTGTTAAGTATGCCTGACACAGCACCAGAAATAGGAAGCATACTCAGCAAGTCACTATGGACTTAAAGTTAAAACAATAAAATTATGCACAAATGTAACACAATTAGGAAAGTTATTTTTTCCCAAATTCAATTATCCATCTTATTTCAACACAAACCTTTATTCTCATTAATATTGTACATATGTTGGCCAGGCGCTGTCTCACATCTATAATCCCAGCACTTTGGGAGGCCGAGGCAGGGGGATCAGTTGAGGTCAGGAGTTCGAGACCAGCCAAGCCAACACGGTAAAATCCCATCTCTACTAAAAAAAACAAAAATAGAAATTAGTCAGGCGTGATGGTGCATGTCTGTAGTCCTAGCTACTTGGGAGGCTAATCCAGGATAATTGCTTGAATGCAGAAGGCAGAAGTTGCAGTGAGCCGAAATTGTGTCACTGCACTCCAGCCCAGGAGACAGAGTGAGACTCCACTGAAAAATAAAATAATAATAATAACGAAAAAAAGACAGATGTCATCTCTCATATGGGAAAAAATGCTTGTGGAAAAGGATAGGAATATGTGTAACAAGTCATATTTACCATGTAGCATTAATGTTAATGGTCATTTTTTGTGCTGACTTCATGTATTAAATAAAAAACTGTACATAGTAACACTAATCTACTTTATTTGGTATGTTCTGATAGGAGAGGGACAAGAAACTGGATATTCATTGAAGATATATCTGCTTGTTTCCTTTTTAGCTTAACTGAAAGTCAATAGACTATGGCAACTCCAGCCTCCCAGTTTCCTATGTAGGCAAACTAAAACACAACTCAGTGCAAACATTCATATCCCAGGAAATCAAAACTAAAGCTTAACTAGTCCTGGTGCTGTGGCTCACACCTGTAATCCCAGCACTTTGGGAGGCCGAGGCAGGCCTTATCACCTGAGGTCAGGAGTTCCAGACCTGCCTGGCCAACGTGGTGAAACCTCATCTCTACTAAAAATATAAAAATTAGTTGGGTGTGGTGGTACATGCCTGTAATCCCAGCTACTCAGGAGGCTGAAACAGGAGACTCACTTGAACCAAGGAGGTGGAGGTTGCAGTGAGCTGAGATTGCACCACTGCACTCCAGCCTGGGCAACAGAGTAAGACCCAGAAAAAAAAAAAAGAAGGAAAGGAGAGGGGAGTGGAGGGGAGGGGAGGAGAGGACAGGGGAAAGGTTAACTAATCAGAAACTTCCAACTAACCTCTAACTAGAAACTTTAAGACTACTATTTCACTTTAATCAAGTATTTTCATGGTCTTGCTTTTGAGAACACTTCCTCCTTCATCTTTGTCCTGAATTCCTTGCAGGCTGGTGCTGCCTGGTTGATGAAATGCTGTCCCCTCAAGTAAACTTCTCAGCACTGTAATTACCTTTAAACACTGTATTCTTTCATTTAAGCCTCATGGCTACCATTTTTATTGAGGCATCATTAGAGTCATTTAGTTCATTCCCAAGCTGTTTATAAAGAGAGAAATCTGCAGTATGTGAGGCTCTTCAGGACTGCTGTTACCCAGTAGGGCAGCTATGTGGAGAATATTAAAATGCTTCATTTGGGCAAAAATGTTAGGAAAGTAATTTCTTTTGGGGGGAGACAAATGGTATTGTTGAGGTGGAAGCAATTCCCTTATCACATGACAAGGGAAGCACCTCTTGGATTCCAGCCTCAAATCACCCACTTAGCACGGGTGCTTTTGAGGCAGTGCACTACCATACAGCTGTATATGGTAGCCCTGAGAATAGTTTTATTTTCCTGGTTATTTATTGCACTCCTAACTCAGACTCAACATTTCTTCCTGTAAACTTTAGTAACCCTGTTTAAATATGACCTTATTTTTTCTTCTTTTTTAATTTGAACAAGTCATTGGGTCTTCTATTGTGTTGCCAACAGACCAGGTTTGGCAATGCCAAAATGTGACCTGTTTTTTAAAAAATAAACCAATTAGGAGATTGAACAGTAGTGACAAGACCCAAAACATGTTCTCCTCAAGACTAGGACATCCAGGTGACAAATGTATTCATTTCCTAAACTGCTGTGTGGGTCCCCAGTTGCTCATTTTTACTAAAAAGTAATTAACTAAGCACAATATAACAGTCCTCGGCCTATTAAAAAAGTTTCTTGGGAATTTAAATAAATTAGCTATGATTAGAACTAATGAAATCTCTAAGAGCACCAGGTTTAATTGCAAAAGTTGTTCAGATAACATGCACAGTAATTTGTATAAGAAATCTGGAGGAAATTGAATGCATGCCCAAACATATCAAAGTCAGACAAATTAAAATTCAAAACCGTCAACACTGCAAAGTGACTTACATTTTCAGATATTTTCATCCATTGTTTCAAGTGTTACAGTGTTACAGAACTATCACTATTACTATGTCACTATTGGTATAATTTGAGAAGTCCCAGACAAAAGTAGAAGGGAAAACAGTATAAAATCGGAGTAGGGAAATAAATTATTGAACTAGGACAACTCAAAATGTCAAAATACTGGTATAAAATTGACCAACTGACTCATACTTTAAAGTGCAAATGTTGCTAAAGCAAATGAGAGTTGAACTAATCTGCTAGGTTAGATTTTTATTGTTGTGATTAAGAACTATGATTAATGATATGCTTTGGAGAACAGAATTGACCAGGAAATAAAACAAGAGAAGAAAAATCCAATGCTTAAAAACAGTAATAACCTCCCCCCAAAAAAAATGTAAAGAAGGGTAATACAAGATATTTAGAAATTTCAGCGCACTGATTCAATATAATCATATCCTTTATGTTAATTTGTTTCTTTACCATATGCTGAAGCGTAATAAAACAAACTTGTGAACGTTTATGGAAGTTAAAAAAGGTGACAGTGCCATAGTACAGCTGAGCTACAATATTGGTTTCAAGCACATAATTACCTCAAGCCAATGATTTAATAACATGATTTATTCTCACACAACATTAACTGATATTTAAAAACGTAAATGAATTTCTGTAAAGCAATATGGCATATTTTTCACAGTGAATAATATGCCTTATATTTAAAGCACATTTTCTCAAACATTGTCCTATTAAACCACTCAATTTGTCTTGCCCAATAATAGTTTCACTTTTTCACGGCACAAATATCTTTGTTTTACAGTGTACTCAGTTTGCAGATGATAAAGAAAATTTAATGTAAAATACCTAGGATAAAATTATGATAAAAAAATAAAACATTATAATCAGGAAAATAAATCCAAGGAAATATTAGAAATATATTAAAAATAAATAAGCAAGTGATAAGGACCTATATATTTAAGAACAACGGAATTTTGTGCTTACTAGCAGGCAAAATAGTCACTTTTATAATCCCCACAGTCAGATATTGGAAAACTTACCAGAAGATACAGGGATTTGTTTTAGTGTTGAGTTTTAAAATTAAACAAATGTGAGATTTTATTTTAGAGAAGTGAGAAACAGATAAGTGGCAAATGTCCTTCTAGATATAATTATTTCAAATGCAGTGGTTTAGCCTTCTAATGGTCTGCTTTTGCCTAAGGATGGCAGCTGAGAGCACAGATCTATATTAAAAATATATAGTCTTCAGGCAGTTTTCAGAAACAAAACAAAAAGGAAACGAACACTTGTCTATGTTGCATATTCAAGGAAATCTGGAAAATAAGTAGTTTAACCCTAAAATGTCTCAAAAGTTTAGTGTGAGCTTTTGGTTGAGAGTGATTATCTAACAATGGAAATTAAATCATCATAAAAGATTTGATCCATTTCAAAAGGTTCAGAAAAGTCTCCTAATAGTGTAGGCCAAAAAAAAAAAAGGGAAGAAGAAACCGAACACATCAACTCTTCATTTAATGCATAGATCAGCTGATGAAAGCATAAAACCTAGAGGCCAGAAAGAATAAAAAAGAGCTGTCCTAAGCAAAGACTGTAGTATATAAATTCACAAAGGTATCTACCCATCTATCTATGGCCTAAAGGCTGCATGTACTATAACTTCAAACTGTACCAAAAAACTGGAACCCAAGCATGGGTAAGATTAGACAGATATCCTCCACCACCGGGCACACAAAGATACCCAAAACACATACACAACACACACACACACACACACACACACACACACACACCACACACACACACACGCACACACACACACAAAACAGGGCTCTATAGGAGACTATGATCAATGGCAGGCACACGGGAAAACATGAAAATTATGTCTTGATAATTCCTAAGGAAAAGCCTACCACACTTCAATAACTTTAAAAAGCTCTAGGCAGAAAATTTAGATTAATATCATCCTGTTTTTTCAGTGCCAGTGGATATTTATCAAAAGTAAATATAAATCCAACCTGTAAGCTTATACTTTAAAAACAGCCTCAAAGAATTCTTACAGAAAAATTCCAATTTAGAGGAGCTTACAAATTTAAAAATCCCAGAACACATCAGGAAGCAAGTTACCATTGGTAGGAGTTGGCATGAACACAACAGTTTGGTAGAAATGATGATGTCAGTATATATTGGTAATATAATCTACTCACTAGAAAGAAAGACAATTCTAAAATGTATGGCACTCAGTAACGTAGCTTCAAAAGTCAAATTAATAATATTATAGGAGAAATCCACTAATCTTAGAAATGCTTGGGAAAATACCTGATAGCAAAACTTACTCAAGGTAGATAAAGTGGAACCTAGAAATTAATTACCTTCTTATATTAGAAAAGTGAAAAAAATGAGATTATTGAGCCAAGTATCCATATTTAGAACCTAGTAAAAATACAGTAGAATGAGTGTGATAGTGAATGCAAAAAAAAGAGATACAGTTAAGAAGAGAAAAAAATGTAGAAAAACATGCTAGACTAGAAGAGAAAAATAGGAGCCCAGGATTTATTTCTTGAACACTGAGAGCAAAATTATAAACTTCAAAATTGTTTTCCTATGCACACACATACACACACACACACAAAGAGAGATATTTAAAACTGTAAAATGTTATGTTTAAGGTGATATTACATAGTAAATTGATTATTAATGCTATATAGATATACATCTCTCAAAACTGAATGCACACTTACTGTTATTTTGGGGGATCCTCAAAATGGAGTTTTGTTTCTAAGACACTGGAATCATGATTTGAACAAAGTCATATTATTTATATATGACATAGAAAACTAAAAAATTCATTTCTTTTGAGTTTTCTTATAATCTAAATCCAAAATTCTATTTGTCTGTAAGAGAAAAATTAAAACCAAACCATCTTACATTTCTTGCTGCACACATTTCTGTAGCTCATTATTAGAAAAAATACAGATAATACAAGTTTCTAAATGCATAGGTCTTTGAGAAAAATAAAGCATTGTACCTTTGATGTTTTACCTTTTATTTCATTTACCTTGTGGCACTTAGATGGCAAGCAGGGCGCATTTTATGATCATTCCACTTTGTAATACTCCTGTGTTTATAGTTCATGCTATATACACTTTCTATAAAGCAGACTTCCTCTAATGCTACATAAGTTTCAAAATGTCCATCTTATAGACGTGCAATTATATTTCATCTTATTAATAAAACATGAGATGATTTCATCATTCATGGGATGATAAAGAACAAAAAAAAGCATGAACGGTACCTAGCAAAATCCACTGAGAAACTACATTTTTGAATAATGCTAAAACAATTCCTTCTTTATGAATTTCATGATTTATAGTTGCCATTAAAACTCAATAGCATACAAAAGGAACTATGAAAATTGGATTACTCAATATTATTTTGTATTATTCAGGAAAAATTTTGTAGTTAAATAACTAAGCTTAGTATGTAACATTCAATTCCATCAGCAATGATTTTGTATTTGTTAATATTTAAGTAAATGATTATAGAGTAAAAACAACTTGTAGTGAATACATGCTTTCTTTTCTATGTTAAGGTACAATACCCGGAAGCCATAGTAAAACATGTGTTTCCTTTACTTTCTGAAACTTATTATAAAGCACAGTAATATGCAGGCCTGCTTAAAATCAACATTATAGAAAATTTCTACTTTTCAAAGAAAGGCATCATCACAAAATCTTTTTGCATCACTGAGAATTAAAGAATAGTCTAGAAGGGACTAGTAAGAATGACTCAAGGAGAAAAGAGTTCTGTCCATGCTCTCTATTGATGAGAAAGTGGGCTTCAGGACAGCTTCATGGGTATTGAATCTGTACAGAGCATAAAGCCATGTGTTCAGAAACACTGTACTTCATTTAATGTTTAGCTGGAGTAGTCGTTACATTCTTAATAACTTTTGAAAAGGAGGCCTTGTATTTTCATTATGCACTGGGCCTCACAAATTATGTAGCCATTCTTAGCTGGCCCTTGAATTCTAATCACTTTGTGTGAAAAAGGAGATAATTTATATTATCTGGCTTCTTATTTTAAAAATGACCTAAATCCACTCTAGCAACTTCCTAAATACTCTCATAACTGGGATTTTCCAGAGTTATTTTGTAGACATAAAATTTGCATCAAATTTATTTCATTACTCTATGGGAATCATATAAATATGTTATTAAGTGCTAGAATTTGGATAAATGTAAATTCTAAAATAAGATATATATATATATATATATGGCTTTTAGTATTTAAAAACTGAGTTAAATAAATTGTTTTTATATTTTTCTAATCTTTTAAAATCACTTTATATGACAGAATAGTTGTGACTCCCAAGCTAAGTGCCATATGCCTTTCTTGTATTATTGAAATACACATATACATACACGCATACACACAAACAAAAACTGTAGTGTATTTAAAACATGGTTTTTCTTTTGAAAGTAAATTTTTTATGTTTCAGTTTTCTGCTAGGTATTTTTTACAGCATTCAGGAGACAGCTGCTATAAGAATTTCTCACTCATAGGCGGGTGTTGAACAATGAGAACACATGGACACAGGGAGGGGAGCATCTCACACTGGGGTCATTTGGGGGGAAAAAGGGGAGGGACAGCGGGGGGTGGGGAGTTGGGGAGGGATAGCATGGGGAGAAATACCAGAGATAGGTGATGGGGAGGAAGGCAGCAAATCACACTGCCATGTGTGTACCTATGCAACAATCTTGCATGTTCTTCACATGTACCCCCAAATCTAAAATGCAATACAAAGTATATATATTTAAAAAAAAAAGAATTTCTTAGGAACTAAATTATAGCCTGAAACAAAAATTATTCAGGTCTTGTTGCTGGTCAGGAAAAGTAGGCAGATAGCAAAAACGTCACTAAAAATAGAAACTTACATTATCTATATATGACTAATCATGTGATGCTCTTTTTAAATGATCCCCACAAGTATAGAGGAATATCAACGACATAAATGTCCCAAATCAATAATAATTACAAAGAAGAGTCTTATAAATTAATTATTCAAATCCTGAACTAAGGGTTCTGGACAAAAGCTCAGAAAATTTAAATAAACTATACATAGCCAGGCAATTCAACAATGCTTAGAACTTTAGGTTATTATATAAATTCACTGAAGTATGGTATAATAAAAAGCTGTCCCACCAAATATAATTCAAATGACAGTGTTGATGATCTTGAATGCCACCCTGATCCATATTGTCCAAGATTTTATTAATGAAGCAATGGAGAATAAAGAAATGACCAGTTTAGAAATTCCTTCTTTTTACTTCCACTCTTTGTCCTTTTTTCTGACCTATCTTTTTTTTTTTTTTCTTTCCAGAGTATCTGATCTTGGCCACAAATACATATCTTCAAAAAATACCTAGTTGGTCAATAAATACATTAAACTACTTAAATCCTTAAAAGAAAAGGTAACCACAAGAAAAACAGAAAAAAAATGCATAATGCCCATTGAAAAATTCATAATTTGCTTCTCCTTTTCTTACTTGATAAAACTCATAAGTATATTGTCAAGTAGCTATCTCTAACTGTAAACAGTTTTTAAAAAAGCAATAATGATGAAAATAAAGAGAACAATGATTATAAACAAAGTTTTCTAAATAAACCAGTTGAATGCAAATATAGTAAGTATTGCCAATAGTGCCATTACCACACAAAACACTTTAGAAAACCTGTTATAGATCATCATTAAACTAAGGTTCCGTTGAATTTCCTAGGCTCATGCTGTATCAGTGATCATCTGAGTTATTCTTTTCCTTAAGCAGTGTAGGCAAACTCTGGCTCACAAGTAAAATCTGGCCCTCTGCCTGTTTTTGTAAATAAGTTTTATCACAACTCAGCCACGATCATTTAAATATTGTCTACTTCTGCTTCCACAGAGATGAGTGGCTAAGTTGAGTAATTGCAACATAGCCCACATAAACTACCAAGACTAAAATATTTACCAACCAGCCATTTAAAAGGACATTTTTCTCCCTACTGCTTTATAGGCAAACATCTTGAAAGACATGTTTATATGTTCTGTATCAATATTTCTTCTACTGTTTTGTAAATCCACTCCAATCAGATTTTTGCTCCAACACTTCACAGAAACTGTTTTGTTTTTAGATTATCAATGGCCCCAAATTGCTAAAGGCAAAGGCCAATGATAAGTTTTTAACTCACTGACTTGTATCAGCAGCATTTAACAGAGCAGACCACTCTCTCCTCAATGAACTTTTTCACTTCCTTTCCAGGATGCTATACTTGCTTGGATTCCTTTGCATCTCTGGGACTTTTCCTCTTTAGTTATATTTTCTAATTGCCCTTGTTTCCTTAATTTCAGAATTTCTGAGTACTCCAAAGTTCAGTCCCTGAACCTAGTCTTCTATGTTACTAACATACATTTATTTGGTGATTTCACTTAGTTCGATGGTTTTAAATACTATCTATAAACTGAAAACCCTTTCATTTTTTATCTCCGTCTCATCTTTCCTTAAAACCCCAGATTTATGTATCCAGCTGCTTCATGGACATATTCATTAGAATGTCTAATAGACAGCTCAATCTAGATATCCAGAAGAGAATTCCTGATTCCTGCTTCTATCTGAAAACCTGATCCTTGTCATCTTTCACCAGACCAGTAAAGGCAACTTTGTCCTTCCAGTTGCTGAGGCCAGTATTGACTGCACTCCTCATATTTCACATCATCCCATCAATAAATCCTACTGGCCTTTAAAGTATATACAGAATCTGTCCACTTCTCACCACCTCTACCACTCACAGCTTTGTCTAAGGCACCAACAGCTCTCACTTGGATTATTATGATGGTTTCATAACTTGTCTCCCTATTTCCTTTTCCTATTTCAGCTACTTTCTAACAAAGCAATTATAGTAATGTTGTAACTCATATCACACAACTGTAATCTTCTCAAAACTCTCCATTATATTAAAGTAAGACGGAGTTTTTACTGCAGTCAAAAGAAACAAACAAAAACCCTGTAAGAGCTGGCCACCCATTAACTACCTGATCTTAACTCCTACTCTCTCTGTGCACAAGCAGCAGCCACAGTGTCCTCTATGTCCTGTTCCTTGGATATTTCAGGCATTTTCACACTTTAGGAGTATTTTTCTCACGGGCCCTTCTGCCCAAATACTCTCTTGCTTAGATGTTTCCATGAGTCTCCCCATTACTTCATTTTGATCTTTTTTTTTTTTTTTGAATGTCATCTTCTCAGTAGTCTTGTAGACTGACTTGACTTCTCAGAGTCAGTAGACTCTGTTTGTCTTGCTTTTTTTTTTATTCCTTTTCCCTTTTATACTTTTTCTCCTCAGGACTAGTAGTATAAAATATATGCATTTCATTTTTCTATTTTATTTTTTATTTCTCTCCACCTCCAGGATTAAATCATGAGGGCATATATTTATGTTTATTTAGTTAACCACTGTTAAATCTAGCATCTATAACATAACTTGCTATGTAGAAGAGACACAATAAATATTTCTTAAAAGAATGAAAGTATTGTCTTCATTAGGAACACTAAGAAATAATTTTCAAAAGTATGTATTCCTCTAATAGATTTTATTTCTTCCATATTTTCTCAGAAATTGAATAAATTTAAAAATAATGGATTTTAAAAAAGCTATTTAGGAAGACATCATTATAATCAAATACAATATTGAAGGAATTTTCTTAATATGTTGACATACTTTTATACATTTATTTATACACACAATATATGTATTTATATGCCTGTATATTTATTACTCTCCTCACTGAAGTGGGAGAAAAAGGAAAATGAATTAGAAATTAGAGGGGAAAAGCACTATAAAAAGTGAGAGAGAGTTGAAATTTTAGATAGGTTGACTTTGGAAGACTACTAAGATGGTAACATTCAAGAAAATAGCAGAAGGAAATGATGAGAAGAATCATGGAAACATCTGAGGGAAAACCTGCTAGGCAGAGACCAGCAAGCAAAACGTCCTGTGTTTGTATATGCAGGCATATGCATGTGTTTTTATATTATATTTATATGAATATGTACACAAGTATTTGTGTGTGTGAAGTTGGAACTAAAATGCATTCCATTTCAACAATGGTAAACACAGAACAAACTAGAATTTAATCTGCGAAAAATCTAATTACGAATTCAAAAAAAGTGGGGCCAGAATTCAAATTCAAGTCATGCAGACTCCAATTTCAAGCTCCTCACTTCTATTTCATTGTTTCTTTCTATTGTTTATGTCCATTTCTCTGGGTGGGTTCAAAAGAAATGCACAAATATTCAGTCAAAAATAAGATCACCGGATCCTTTTCAAGATGGCCGACCAGACACAGCTGGGAGGTGCCACTCCCTCCGAGAGAAACCGGGATTTTGACTGAACTATCAAAATTGGAGCAGATCTTCAGAGAGAAAATGCAGAACGTGGATGGAGAAAAGAATGCAAACAGTGAGCCTGAAAAGAAAGCAAGCTGAGAACCCTGTTTAGAGGCCTGAACACTAGGGCTTGTTCCTGGCCCTCAACAGCTCTTGGGGAAGAGGTGAGTAAAGGGATTGGGGCACTGCCTAGTCTTGCTGTGGACCTTTGGGATCCTAGCTGCAGAGGACCCTCACCTGCCCCGCAGATATTTGATCTGTCAGGGTGATCTGTCTAGAGAATAGAGGGAGATGAGGCTTTAGCAGGTGTGGAGCCACGGACCTTTAAGTGTGGGACAGCTCCATGGAGCCTGGCCATAAGTGCCCATCCCTGAGGGCACCCCTCTCCCAATGAGAGGCTCTGACCCCAGATAACTGGTGAACCAGGAGAAAGCAGGGCCAACTTCTCCATGGGGTTAGAGAACATCTGTGCTGCAGGCCTCTCTCCTGACTAGCCCCTCAAAGGGCTCCTGCCTGGTTGCCCTGTAAGATTGCGTACACAGTGCAGCTTCCACTGCATGGCCTGGGTGCTTTTCTCCAGCCGAGCGCATTCCAACAGCCAGGCAGCTCTTCCTATCCCTCAGCACACCTGGAACTCGACTCCTAGGGTCCAGAGGAGGTAGCCGCAACCAGTTCCTGGCACCCCAGGGCTATGCCTTATAGCTCAAGAGTGCCAACCTGGCACTTGAGCAGGGGAGGAGCTCACAGTCTCAGAAAACAGAGAGATAAATTGTATAGATTCACAGGTTGGTATGGGATATGGGTGTACCTCCCTCCACAAGGCAGGTCCACTAAGGGTGTGTCCTATCCCCTTGAGGGATCTCTGCCTGAGGGAGCCCCATGGCAGCAAACACATAACCAAACAAAACAAAACAAAAAAAGAAAGAGAAAAAGAAAGAAACATGTGGGCACAGTGCCAGTGATTCCGAGTGGTACCTCGAAAGCCCAGGAGTAGACCTGGTGAGATGGGCACCTTTCTCCCCCTTGTACCACGGAGCACAGGTGCAAATGCAAGCATGTAGAAAGGAGTCATAAGGCTGAGTGAAAGCCTATGCATCATCCATCTCTCAGGTGCTATCTTTTAGATCACAGCCCAAACTTTGACACATAAAAGACTTTGCTAATTCACCACCTTATGAAACCAAGGACAAGAATTCAACAACAAGTGCCTGTACAGAGCCTTGGCCCCCTGAAAACTTCCGGAAATAAAGTCAACTGACCATACTCAATTTATGCAATAAAGGACTACCACTCCTCCCAGATGAGAAAGATTCAGTGCAACAACTCCAGCCATTCAAAATAACAGACTTTCCCTTTGCCTCCAAATGAGCCCACTAAGCTCCCCAGCAAAAGTTCTTAGCCATTCCAAGGTGACTGAAATAACTTACATGGCATTCAGAATCTTGATGGCAAGGAAGCCCGTTGAGATCCAAGATAAAGTTGAAACTAAATTAGAGGAAGCCAAGCAATTCAGTAAAATTAATCAAGGGCTGAAAGATGAAATAGCCGTTTTTAAAAAGATCCAACTGAACCTCTTGATCTGAAAAATTCACTACAATAATTTCATAATGCTGTCAAATGTATTAACATCAGAATAGACCAAGCTGAGGAAGGAATCTCGGAGCCAGAGACCAAGTTCTTCAAATCAACTCAATCAGACAAAAAATAAAAGAATTTTAAGAAATGAACAAATCCTCTGAGAAATATGGGATTAGGTAAAGAGATCAAATTTATGACTCATGGAATTCCCTGAGAAAGAAGGAGAAAGAATACATAAATTGGAAAATATATTTGGGTATACAGTCCACAGAAATTTTCTTAACATCACTAGACAGGTTAACATTCAGACTTAATAAATAGAGAGAAACTTGGCCAGATACTATACACCCCCAAGGCACACAGTCATCAGATTCACCAAGTCAATGCAAAAAAAAAAAAAAAAAATTAAAGGGAATTAGAAGTGTCAGGTCATGCACAGAGAGAAACCATCACGTTGGTAGTAGACGTCCAGGTAGAAACTTTATAAGTCAGAAGAGATTGGGGGCCTATTTTCAGCATGCTTGAAGAAGAAATTTCAAATTTCAATCAAGAATTTCATAGTCCACAAATCTAAGCTTCATAAGTGAAGGTTAAAATAACATTCTTCTCAAACAAACAAAAGCTGAGGGGATTTGCTTCAACTAGACAAGCCTTACAAAGTCCTTAAGGGAGTGCTAACCATGAAATGAAAAGAGCAACAACTTCTTTTATAAATACTCACTTAAGCACATAGCCCATAAAGCAAATACACAAACAAGTCTGCACGACAACCAGCTAACAACATGATGACAGAATAAAAATCTCACATATCAATACAAGCGCTGAATATAAATAGGCTAAAACACAGTGACAAACTGGATGAAAGTTAGGAACTGTCTGCTGTCTTCAAGATACCCATGTCACATAGAACAACATTTACATGCTCAAAGTGAAGGGTTATAAGAAGATCTACCATGCAAATAGGGGAAAGAAAAGAGCAGGAGTTGCTATTCTTATATCGGATAAAACAGACTTTAAATATTTAACAACTAAGGACAAAAAATTGGTAGTATATAATGATAAAGAGTGCAATCCAACAAGAAGACTTAAGTGTCATAAATATATATGCATCCAACATAGGAACACCCAGATTTATAAAGTAAGTTCTTCTTGATCTATGAAAACACTTACACAATAATAGTGGGAGACTTCACTACTTCATCAATAGCATTAGACCCATTGATGCAGAAAGCTTACATAGAAACTCTGGAATTAATCCAATTGGACCTAATAGATATCTGCAGAACACACCACATAACATCCACACAATATACATTCTTCTCATCTGCACATGGAACATATTTGAAGGTCTACCACATGCTAAGTCATAAAGCAAGTCTCAATATATTTTAAAATAATTAAAATCATACAAAACACACTCTCAGACCACAATGCAATAAAAATAGAAATCACTTTCAAGAAGATATCTGAAAACTACACAAGTAGATGGTAATTAAACAACTTACTCCTGAATCACTCTGGGTGAATATGGAAATTAAGGTAAAAATTTAAAAAAAAATCCTTGAAACAAATGAAAATAGGGGTATAACTAACCAAAATCTCTGAAATGCAGTGGCAGCAGTGTTAAGAGGAAGTGTATAGTGCTGAACATCGTCATCGAGAAGTCAGGAAAATCTCAAATTTGCAATCTACACACCTAAAGGAACTGGAGAAAAAAACAGAACAAACTAACCCCAAAGGTAGAAGAAACCAATAACTAAAATTAGAAATGAACTGAAAGAAATTGTGATGCAAAAATCCATTTAAAGATCAATAAAACAAAAGTTATTTCTTTAAAAGAATAAACGAACGCGATAGACCCCTAGCTAAAGAAGAAGAAAGAGAAGATTAGAATCGGAAATGACAAAGGTTACATTAAAACTGATATCACATAAATACTAAAGATACCTAAAGACTAATATGAACAACTCCATGCACACAAATTAGAAAGTCTAAAGGAAATGGATAAATTCCTAGAAGTACACAATCTCCCAAGATTGAACCAGAAAGACATCAAAACCATGAAGAGATCAACATCTACTTCTGAAATTGAACCAGTAATAAAGAACCTACCAACCAAAAAAATGCCCTGGACCAGATGGAGTCACATCCAAATTCTACCAGATATACTGAGAACAACAAGTACCAATCCTCCTAAAACAATTCTAAAAAATCAAGGAGGCTTGATAACTTATTATAAGAAGCCAGCAACAGCCTTATACCAAAATTTGGCACAGACACAACAGAAAAATAAAATTTCAGGCAATGTATCTGATGAATATAGATGCAAAAGTACTCAATAAAATATTAAAGAACTGAGTCCAGCAGCATATCAAAAAGTTAAGATACCATGATCAAGTAGGCTTTATTCCTGGAATGCAAAATGGGTTTGACATATGTAAACCAATAAATGTGATACACTACATAAACACTACTAAAAACAAAAATCACATGATCATCTCAACAGATGCAGAAAAGGCATTCAATTGAATTTCAACATCCTTTCATGCTAAAAATCCTCAACGAAGTAAGCATTTGATGGAACATACCTTAAACTGATAATAGCATCTATGACAAAACCACAGTGAACATCATACTAAAAAGGACAAATGCCGGTAGCACTCCCCTTGAGAACCAGAATGAAATAAGAATGCCCTCTATCACTTAGATTTCAACATAATACTGGAAGTCCTAGTCAGAGTAATCAGGCAAGAGAAAGAAAAAAACAGGCAAATGAATAGGAAGAGAAGAACTCACACTATCTCCACTTCCAGATGATATAATTCCATACCTAGAAAAACCCAGTCTTTGCTCCAAAGCTCCTATATCCAATGAAAAATCTTCAGAAAAGTTTCAGCTTCCAAAATCAAGGTACCAAAATCAGTAGCATTTCTATACACCAACAACATCCAGCCTTTGAGCCAAATTACGAACACAATCCCCACTCACAACAGCCACAAAAATTAATAAAATACCTAGGAATACAGTTAAGCAGGGATATGAAAGATCTCTACAATGATTATAAAACACTGCTGAAAGAAATCAGAGATGACACGCACAAAAAAATGGAAAACATTCCATGCTCATGGATAGGAAGAATCAATGTTGTAAAAATGACCATAATGCCCAAATTAATTACATTTAATGATATTCTTGTCAAACTACCAGTCGCTCTTTACAGAATTAGAAAAAAACTATTATAGAATTCATTTGGAACCAAAAAAAAAAAAAAAAAAAAAGCCTACATAGCCAAAGGAAACCTAAGCAGAAAGAACAAAGACATCAAAGGCCAGAGACATCACACTACATGACTTCAGACTATACTATAAAACTACAGTACCAAAACAACATGGCATTGGTACCAAAACAGATTGGTAAACCAGTGAAACAGAATAGACAATTCAGAAATATAGCCACACACCTACTTTCATTTGATCTTCTACAAGCCCAACGAAACCAAGCAATGGGGAAATGACTCCCTATTCAATAAATGGTACTGGGATAACTGGCTAGCCACATGCAGAAGCTGTACATTAACTTTTCACCATATACAAAGACTAACTCAATAGGCATCAAACATTTAAATTTAAGAACTAAAATGATAAAAATCCTAGAAGACATCCTGGGAAACACCCTTCTTGACATCAGCCCTTGGCAAAGAATTTTTAGCTAAGTCCCCAAAAACAATTGCAAGTAAAACAAAATAGACAAATGGGACCTAATTAATTAAAGATCTTCTGCATAGCCAAAGAAGCTATCAACATAGTAAACAGATAACCTGCAGAATGAGAGAGGTTATTCACAAACTATGCATCTAGCAAAGGTCTAATATTAAGAATGTATAAGAAAGTTAAACAATTCAACAAGTAAAAGCCAAATAACCCAATTTAAAATTGGGCAAATGACGTGAATAGACACTTCTACAAAGAAGGCATACGCTTGACCAACAATCAAAAAAATGATCAATACCTCTAATCATCAGAGAAATACAAAACTAAAGCATGATTAGATACCATCCTACACCAGTCATAATAGCTATTATCAAAAAGTCTAACAACAAAAGATGCTGGGAAGGCTGTAGAGAAAAGAGAATGCTTATACACTGTTGTTGGAAATGTCCATCCACTGCGGATATCAGTCTGAAGATTTCTCAAAGAATGTAAAACATAATTTCCATTTGACTCAGTGTTCCCCTTACTGGCTTAAAGCCAAAATAAAATAAATTATTCTACCAAAAAATACATGTACTCAGAGATGTTTATCACTGTGATACAATAGCAGAGACATGGAATCAACCCAAATGTTCATCAATGGTAGACTGGATAAAGAAAATGTGGTACATGTGTACCACGGAATACTAAACAGCCATAAAAAAGAATGAAATAGTGTCCTCTGCAACAACATGAATGCAGTTGGAACCCATAATCCTAAGCAAAGTAACAGAGGAACAGAAACTACATGTTCTCACTTAATATAAGTGGGAGATAAACACCGAGCACGCATGGACATAGACATGAGAACAATAGACATTACAAACAACTAGAGTGGGGAATGCAGGAGGGAGGCATGTACTGAAAACTACTTATTGAGTACTATGCTGAC
Organism: Alouatta palliata; assembly: GCA_004027835.1. Classification (NCBI taxonomy): domain Eukaryota; kingdom Metazoa; phylum Chordata; class Mammalia; order Primates; family Atelidae; genus Alouatta; species Alouatta palliata. Next base: position 2,659 of record PVKV010029956.1, on the reverse strand, counting down.
TACCTGGGTGATGGGATCCATACTCCAGCACCTCAGTATCACACCATATGTCCATGTAACACACCTGCATATGTATCCCTGTATCTGAAGTAGAAGTTCAAATAAAATAAAAGTTAAGTTAAATCACCAGAATGAGGCCTAGTTTTCTTGCAAATGTTAAGTTTACATGATCATTTTGTTTAAACCGTTTAATTCTAAGCTAGTAAAACAAAATGATAAATGTTAGCGACTTTTTAGTCATGTGTTCATTCTATCTTCAAGGTTTGTGAAAAAATAAAGAAAATATAGTAGAGCAAATCAGAGAGATAGAGATGAAGATGTAAAGACAGAGGGACAAAGGAATTGAGAGAGATTCCCTAACTTTCTGTTCCTCTCCCTTGTAAAGCTGCTTCTGCACAGCAGTGTGTCACATTTTCAAACACTTATTTTACTAAGGACAAAGTTAATAATGTAATGATGGATGGTAAGATGGTTGGCAGCATGGAAGTATTGCAGTGTGGTGATAATTTTGGTCATTGTGGCAGAATAATGACAGCATATGAATCCACTTATGTAGGTTTAAAAAAATCAAGTGAACCTACTTCTGATTGAATGTGTTATCAAAAGAGCTTGATGGCAATTTTGAAAACACATGGCTAAAACTATTAATTAATCTTCTGAGTCAACAAAGACAGTGTTTTAATCCCTATTAAAACAAGGCACAAAACTAGAAACTTAAAGCCAGACATACATTTTCTTCAAATGTGTAAAATGATTTAGGAGGGGAAACAAGTTTAGAACATATGAAATATATATATATGTGTATATATATATGTATATATAGGTGTGTATATATATGTTACATATGTCTAGGCATATATATGCATACATATATCTATATAGTGTACTTATGTGTATATTAAATATGTGTCTATTATATATATATTTATATGTGTTTATGTTACCTATGTATTACATGCATATATGTATATAATACATAATTTTCTAATTGGAGCAAACATTATTCAGGAAAAAGGCTCTCCAAACATTCTGTAAATAGACTGTTAGCGCTTCCTTCGACTTTCATTGCCTTTATAGCCACACACAGGTCATTGAAGCATAATATGATAATGATGAGTTCAGACCACATTAACGGATTAATTCTTAAGAAGAATGAACAGCCTAGTGCAATGAATATTTTATTCACACTCTTGGTGTTAAAGAACAATTGCTTAAAGTCAATGAAATCTCAAAAGAACTATATATCAATTAAATTATGATGTAAAACTAGTGTATGAGAAAAATGTGTCTTATCTTTAGTAATCATTCTAAGGCTAAATGTGTGGAGAACAAAGGCTTTCCAGTATTTGACCCTGAACACTGTGCCCTGCTGTACTATTTAGAGGCAAGGGACTGGAAACAATGCTAAAGAGAAAGCAAGGTGGAAATACATGCATATGTATATGTGTATGTGTACATATATATGTGTACACATATATAAGTGTATATCTACACTTATATTTATGTGTATGCATATATGTATATATGTGTGTATATATATGTTCTGATTTTATTTTCTTTTTCTATTGTGAAGTCTTTTAAATACAAAAATTCAGAGAGAATAATATAACCTCTATTGAGCTTTCATGGTATACTGTAAAATCTTAATAAAATTATTATATTATTATATTTACTTAAAATATCTTTAATAAAATGAAACATAAGATAATGATGAAATTCATATTCTGCTCCTCATAAAAGCCATTTTCCTTCTATATCTGAGAGACAACCACTATATTAAAATTCATTCATATTATTCAATTAAATATAAGTAATGAGAGTGAAGATAAAATAAGACCAAGAATTTCTTTTTCACCTACAAATTATAAATGAAAAAATTACAACTAAATGATGTATATATATTTTTATTTTTATGAATACATAATAGTTATACATCTTTATGGGATACATGTTACATTTTAATACCAGCATATAATGTGTAATGATTAAATCAGGGTAATTGGGATGTCTACCAACCTAAACATTTATCATTTCTTTGTGTTAGAAACATTTCAATTTCACTCTTCTACTTATTTTGAAGCAAACAATAAACTATTGTCAACCACAGTCACCCTGCTGTGCAACTTAACGCTAAATCTTATTTCCTCTAACTGTATTTTTGTACCATTAACCACCCTCACTTTATCTGATCTCCCCACTAAATTTCCCAGTCTCTGATGACCATCATTCTACTCTCTATCTCCATAAGGTTAACTTTTTTAGCTCCCACATATGAGTGAGAACATACAATATTTGTCTTTCTGTGCTTAGCTTATTTCACTTAACATAATGTTCTCCACTTCCATTCATAATGTTGCAAATGACAGATTTTCATTTTTCGTGGCTGAATAATATTCCATTGTGTATATAGACCACATTTTTTTAAAACATCCAGAGCATTAAGTAACCAGTCTTTAGAAATGGATGTGCATAGAGTTGTTTGTAATAATCTCTGATGATGGTTTGAATTTCTGTGGAATCTGTGGTGATATCCCCTTTATCATTTTTTATTGCATCTATTTGATTATTTTCTCTTTTCTTTTTTATTAATCTGGCTAGTGGTCTGTCTATTTTGTTGACCTTTTCGAAAAACCAGCTCCTGGATTTATTGATTTTTTGA
>PVKV010029955.1:0-22917 GCA_004027835.1 Alouatta palliata | reverse complement strand
ACCAGGATGGTCTCGATCTCTTGACCTCGTGATCCACCCGCCTCAGCCTCCCAAAGTACTGGGATTACAGGCGTGAGCCACCGCGCCCGGCTTAAATGGAGCTTTTTTTTGAGACGGAGTTTTGCTCTTGTTACCCAGGCTGGAGTGCAATGGCGCGATCTCGGCTCACCGCAACCTCTGCCTCCTAGGTTCAAGCAATTCTCCTGCCTCAGCCTCCCGAGTAGCTGGGACTACAGGCACGTGCCACCATGCCCAGCTAATTTTTGTATTTTTAGTAGAGACGGGGTTTCACCATGTTGACCAGAATGGTCTCGATCTCTTGACCTCGTGATCCACCCGCCTCGGCCTCCCAAAATGCTGGGATTACAGGCGTGAGCCACCGCGCCCGGCAGATTTTTTCATTCATTCAATTCTTTAAATCTTTTTGAAAATTTAGCAATTCTTGTAAACATACAAACATAAAGAAGCTAACATTCTCTTAGATGGCCTGATTCCATGTGTAAACTTAGTAAGGTTTCAACTCAAAAACCAAAGTCTAAAACTAACTCAATTACACTTTAAAATGAGTTACAAAAAAGCTGTCATGCAAATAGGCCAAATTGTCTTAAACATTGCAAGTACATAAAATGCAAAATATTTCTCCTTATTATTTTTTTTTAATTCAGACGGAGTCTTACTCTGTTGCCAAGGCTGGAGTGCAGTGGTGTGATCTCGGCTCACTGCAACCTCCACCTCTCAAGTTCAAGAGATTCTCCTGCCTCAGCCTCCTGAGTAGCTAGGATTACAGGCGCACACCAGCACACTCAGCTAATTTTTGTATTTTTAGTAGCGACAAGTTTTCGCCATGTTGGCCAAGCTGGTCTCAAACTACTGACCTCAGGTGATCCACCCACCTCAGCCTCCCAAAGTGCTAGGATTATACACATGAGCCACCATGCCTCGTTGAAATATTTCTTCTCAACTCCAACATATTAATCTGATTGTTTATTCCATTAAGACTTTCTGTACTTAATTATAAAGTTGGTCTGAGGTGAAAACCACAGAGGTGTTAAGACAGTTACCAACTGCACTGAGACCTTACTATACTAAGTGGTTCATATTATTTTTTCAGCTGATCCTTGTAATAATGCTGCATGGAACTACTGTTATGTCTATTTTACAGTTGGGAAAATGGAGAACTGGGTTACTTACCTGAAGCCAACATAGCAAGAGGCAGAGCTGGAACTCAAACCCGGGTCTGTCTAATGACAAAGCCCACATTCCTGGTCAATAAACTCAAGATTCAGAGAAATAGACATTAAGATAATAACATGCTGGCCACGTATGATGGCTCACGCCTGTAATCCCCCAGCACTTGGGAGGCAGAGGTGTAAGGATTGCTTGAGGCCGGGAGTTCAAGACCAGCCTGGGCAACATGGCAAAACCCCATCTCTACAAAAATACAAAACATTAGCCAGGCGTGGTGGCATGCTACCCAAAAGGCTTAGGTGGTAGGACTGCTTGAGTCTGAGAGTCGGGGCTGCAGTGAACATGATCCTGCCACTGTGGTCCAGCCCAAGTAGACAGAGTGAGACCCCATGACCAAAAAAATAGATAACGTTTTGTCTTTTTAATTGACATTATTGGCAAAGGGTAAAATAGCAACCACTCATGCACTGTTAATAGGCAATAAATTCACGTAGTCTTTCTAAAGACCAATTTGACATCATCCATTTATCCTTCAACCAAAAAAACGCTTACCTTGGAATGTATCATAAGGATATTGTGATTTTATTAAATGTGCAAAAGTTATCCATGAAGATGCTCCTTGGAAACTACTCAAATGTGCATCAGTAGGTGTTTACGTCAGTCATGGCAGCTATACACAATAGAACGCCAGATAGCCATGAACAGTGATGATCTTTGGTCTGGTCAGGCTTGACTGGCTACAGGAAACAGACATCCACAGTTTCACTTCTAAAGGACAAAAGGCTGGAAAAGAGGCCTTTATTATAAAGGTCTGTATGGACTGGAACTGCGGCAAAAACCAACCAGGACTAATGAAAGCTTGAAGGCATGGTTGCATTCCTCTGGGCATCTCTGCTTTTCCACAGAATGGCTCTAGTCTCCACTCTTTGATAACCGGCTTCCTCCATTTATTTTTTTCTGTTCCCTCACAACTCTTGTTTCGGCTTGCCTTGCCATGGCTTTGATTGAAGGTCATGGTGTCCTCACATCATCAGCTCCATTGAGGATCATCTCAGCCCCCCAACTCCATAACCCATACAGCACATGTGATTGACCCAGCTCAGCTTTCCACCCTGTGGGTACATCTCTGACCACCCACAGACAGGCTGCCCTTAGATTACATGCTGATCGTTACTTCAATCAGCTATGATCAGGAGATCCAGACAATTAAGCACAGAGAGGTATGAGCTGGGAGTTATTTCCTTCAGTGGGAGGGTGGGCAGGCAAGAAATGTCCAAGCTGGCAGTACAATATTTTAATATTGTGGTTAAGTGAAAATATCAAATTATGACTAATAAATATGATACCATTCTGCTTTAAATGTAGATAGGTAGATAGATGGATATGTGCATATGTATAGATAAAGCCTTGAAGTATATTCACCAATATATTAACAGTGGCTTCCACAGGTAGTGCTGTTACATTGGGGTTGGTTTGTTTGCTTGTCTGGATTTAAAATGAGCTGCTGAAAATACTGTTTTGTCAGCAAATATAAATATGAATAAAATTAGTAAGTATGAAATGAATAATTTAAATGACAAAAATAATGAGCTAAATGGACATTTTGGGAGACAAAATTGGTTCACGACCACAAAGAACTTACAAGTCAGCTGGAGTGGAGCAATATTAACAGGCTGTCTTGAGATAAGCACCATAATAGATGTTTCACTGCTTAGAATACCTTTTGGCCTATTAACTGCCTGGGAAACTCCTACTGAACTTCCCAGACCCAACTCAAATGTCACCTCCTCCCCAGGCAAAATTAATCACTTCCTCACTTATTATATTTCCCAGTACTTTAGAAACCAGGTATCTTCAGAAATAAGTCTTACTGTCTAGTAAGTACAATATTTTTAAGAAATAAGTCCCAAGTTTTTTTACATTTAAATGCTTCTGAAATCAGGATAGGTCTTACAATCAGTATTAAAAGAAACTAGCCAGCTACCAGGAGAAAAGTAGATGGAGAAGTAACATAGTTGTTGATATAGTTTGGATATTTGTCCCCATCCTAATCTCATGTTGAATTATAATCCCCAGTATTGGAAATAGGGCCTGGTGGGAGGTGATTTGATAATGGGGGCGGTTTTCTCTCGAATGATTGAGCACCATCCCCTTGGTGCTGTTCCTGTGATAGTGAGTTCTCATGAGATCTGGTCATTTAAAAGTGTGTGGCACTCTCTTTCTCTTGCTCTTGATTTCACCATGTGATGTGCCACCTTCCCGTTCACCTTTTACCATGATTGGAAACTTCCTGAGGCCTCCCCAGAAGCAGATGCCACTATGCTTCCTGTATATAGCCTCCAGAACTGCGAGCCAATTAAATCTCTTTTCTTATAAATTACCCAGTCTCAGCCAGGTGCAGGGGCTCACACCTATAATCCTAGCACTTTGGGAGGCAGAGGTGGGTGGATCACTTGAGGTCAGGAGTTCAAGACCAGTCTGACCAACACAGTGAAACCCCTTCTCTACTGAAAAAACAAAACAAAAATTAGTGAGGTGTGATGATGCATGCCTGTACTCCCAGCTACTTCAGAGGCTGAGGCAGGAGAATTGCTTGAACCCCAGAGGTTGCAGTGAGCCAAGATTGCACCACTGCTCTCCAGTCTGGGTGACAGAGCAAGGCTCTGACTCAGAAAAAATAAAATCAAATAAATTACCCAATCTTAGATATTTCTTTCTAGCAATGCAAAATTGGACTAACACAGAAAATTGGAACCAAGTAGTAGGGCACTGCTATAAAGATAACTGAAAACGTGGAAGCAACTTTGGAACTGGGTAACAATATAGGTTGGAAGAGTTTGGAGGTTGGAAGAGTTTGGAGGGCTCAGAAGACAGGAAGATGAAGCAAAGTTTGGAACTTCTTAGAGACTGGTTAAGTGGTTTTGACCAAGGACAATGAAGCACAGGCTGACAAGGTCTCAGATGGAAGTGAGAAACTTACTGAGAACTGAAACAAAGCTCACATTTGTTATGTCTTAGCAAAGACCTTGGCTGCATTCTGTCCATGCCCTAGGGATATGTGGAACTTTTAACTAAAAAGTGATGATCTAGGGTATCTGACAGAAGAAATTTCCTTCTTTTTTTTTTCAGATGGAGTCTCGTTCTATCACCCAAGCTGGAGAGCAGTGGCATGATCTTGGCTCACTGCAACCTCCGCCTCCTGGGTTCAAGTGATTCTCATGCCTTAGCCTCCTGAGTAGCTGAGATTACAGGCACCCACCACCATGCCCAGCTAATTTTTGTATTTTTATAGAGATGTGGCTTCACCATGTTGGCCAGGCTGGTCTCAAACGCCTGACCTCAGGTGATCTGTCTACCTTGGCCTACCAAAGTGCTGGGATTACAGGTGTGAGCCACCACACCTAGCTGGCAGAAGAAATTTCTAAGCAGCAATGCATTTGAGAGGTGGCATGGCTGCTTCTGATAGCCCAACTTAAATGTGGGAGCAAAGAAATGGCTTAAACCTGGAATTTATATTTAAACAGGAAGCACAGCATAAAAGTTTGGAAAATTTGCAGCCTGGCTATGTGGTAAAGAAAGAAAAAGCCTTTTCAGGAGAGGAATTCAAGTAGGCTGTGGAGCCACCACTTGCTAGAGAAATTTGCATAACTAAAAGAGAAGCCAAGAACTAATAGCCAAGACAATGAGAAAAAGACCTCGAAGGCATTTTAGAGACCTTCATGGCAGCCCCTCCCATCATAGGCCCAGAGGCCTGGGAGTGAAGAATGGTTTCCTGGGCCAGGCCAAGGGCCCTGCTGCCCTGCACAGCCTTGGGACACTGCTTCTCACATCCAGGCTGTTCCACCTGTAGCCACAGCTCAAAGGGGCCCAGGTACCGCTTGGGCTGCAGTTCCAGGTGGTGCAAGCTGAAAACCTTGGTGGCTTCCATGTGGTGTTAAGCCTGCGAGTGTACAGAGCACAAAATTTGAGGCTTGCCACCTTCTACCTAGATTTCAGAAGATGTATGGAAAGTCTGGGTGTCCACGCAAAAGACTGCTGCAAGGGTGGAGCCCTCACAGAGAAACTCTACTAGGCCAGTGCCAAGAGTAATTGTGGGGTTGGCACCCTGATATGGTTTGGCTGTGTCCCCACACAAACCTCATCTTGACTTATAACAATCTCCATGTGTCAAGGGTGGGGCCACGTGGAGATAATTAAGTCATGGGGGTGGTTTCCCTCATACTGTTCTAGTGGTAGTGAATGAATCTCAGGAGATCTGATGGTTTTATAAATGGGAGTTCCCTTGCACAAGCTCTCTTGTCTGCTGCCATGTAAGATGTGACTTTGCTCCTTATTTGCCTTCTGCCATGATTGTAAGTCCCCCATCCTCCACAATGTGGAACTGTGACTCAATTAAACTTGTTTCCTTTATAAATTACCCAGTCTTAGGTATATCTTTATTAGCAGCGTGATAACAGACTAATACACATCCCCCAGTGGGGCACTGCCTAGTGGAGCTGTGAGAAGAAGGCCACCATCCTCCAGTTCCAAGAATGGCAGATCCAACAGCAGCTTGCACCCTGCACCTGGCAAAGCCACAGGCACTCAACTCTAGCCCATGAGAGCAGTCATGGGGGGTGAATCCTGCAAAGCCACGGGGGCAGAGCTGCCCAATGCCTTGGGAGCCCACCCATTACCAGTGTTCCCAGCATAGAGGACATGGAGTCAAATATTATTTGAGAGCTTTAAGATTTAATGACTGCCCTTCTAGCTTTCGAACTTGCATGGGGGCTGTAGGTCCTTTCTTGTTGGCTGATTTCTCCATTTCGAAATGTGAATGTTTACCCAATGCTTATACTGTAACTGTCAGGCCTCACAGGCTAGCTCTTCAGGAGATTATAACTATGCTGTGTAGACAGAATTCTGAGATGACTTCCCAAGATTCTCAATTCTTGATTATTCAATCAAACACTAATCTAGGCACTATTTTGAAGGGATTTTACAGATGCAATTAAGGCTACTAAACAGTTGATCTTAAGATGGGGAGATTATCCTGGTCATCACATGAGCTTATAATGAGAGAGTTCCTTTGCTGGTAAAAGAAGTCAGAGACTCAAAGCATGCAATGGTTCAATGGGCCATTCCTGGTATTGAATATAGAGGGGTCCACATGGAAAGGACTTGAGACAAGCCTTGAGAAGATAGCAGTGGCCCTTCACTGATGGCCAGCAAGGAAACGGGGACCTCAGATCTGCAACTGCAAAGAACTTGATTCTGCCTATAGCCTAAAAGAGCTTGGAAGCAGATTCTCCCCACAGCCTGAAGTTAAGTCCTTAATCTAGTGGTTATTTTAATATTGACCTTGTAAGACTCTGAGCAAAGAACCTAGTCAAGCTTGCCTGGACTTCAATAGAAAACTAATATATACACCTAAGGAAACTTGAGTGCATGGGGAGGGGTTGGTGTAGCTTATAACTAATGTTGCCAAATATGCTAATGGTAAAATTTTGCATAAAAAGGATTATGAGCTAGCTGGGCACTCTGCTCCTCTCCGTTGGGACTAACTCCGTGTAGTTCATGAGTCTTCTGAACAGATGTAGCCCATAATAAATTGGATACTCCACTTGGTCTATGCAATTGCTGATCTTGTTTCTTTGTCTCTCTATACATTGAACACCTTGGGGAAACTAAGGCTAGAGATAGAACAAAGGAGACAATCAACTTCAGAATACCATCAAGTGACTGACTGTCAAGTACTAGTTTTCATCTTTGTGAAACTTCAAGTGTTACCTATCACTGCTTAGTTCCTTAACCAACTCATTTGAGAGAAAGCTATTTCATCTTATCCTAAAGGTATTCAGATATTCTGGACCTTGTGGTTAAGCATAGCTCTGCCAGGTATTCTGACTTTAGCCACTTCTACTCTTGGTTTTTTAGATGGAGGAAAAGTTTTGAACTACCTATTGGTAATTGCAGCTATTTACCAACTGCTTACCATGTTCCAGAAAATGCTAGGTGCTTTATTTATATTGTCTCATTTAATCTTCACAATAACCCTATGAGGAAGTATAATTATCCTCGTTTTGCAAATGAGAAAACAGGCACAAAGAGGTTAGGTATTTTGCTTAAGGCCATAAGGTTCAGAGTTAGGATCAAGCCTCCTTCTCCTATTCTAAAATTTCTGTCAAATCGCCATTCAACACCACCTCCTAGTTTATAGACACCATATCAATGAGAAGGTGTTCATTTACTTCCTAAATGTGCCTAATTGCCTCTGAAAACCTTCCAACAAACATTTGTGAACACCCATGTCCTGATCTCGGGACAATATATAACAACAGAAACCCGGAAGTTGTGGGAGGAAGGCAGGAAGTCAGCCCAGAATGGAGTTGGGGCATTGGTTTCCGGGCAGGGGTTAGAATAGGCCACAGGGTTCTATTGCAGTCTCAAGGCCTAAGACAAAGGACCAATCTAAGGACTCATCAAAAGACAGAAATAGCTGATAGGAATCATGAGCTCTTCGGAGAGTCAGACCAAAGTATGGGGAAAGAGCGGTAAATGAGGCATGGAACACCAGACCCCATCACAGGGTTAGAACCTGAGACAAGCCTGAATGGCAGGGTTCCCCATGGCAAACCCCTGAAACATATACAGGGGTGACAAAGCGTTACTAGTAACAGCAGCTAACTCATAACAAGTGCCCTTTAGGTCCAGTTGTAAGTATTTGATATGCGTTACCTCATTTCACCTTCACAGCAATCCTATGAGGTAGGAACTACTAGAATTCTTAATTTAAGGATGAGGAGAAAACTGAGATCAGAAAGTTTAACAATGCTACAAAGATTACACAACTAGTTAGTGACATACTCCGGATTCAAACTGCACTGAACCCAAAGCCCATGTAAGTTAATGCTATTATTCTCCACTAATGCACACAAGGACCTAGAGGGCTGAGCTGAAAGATTTGTGAGGCCACATCCACCAAGAATGTGATGGACATAGATGAGACAAGGCATTCTCAGGAGGTTTCAGACATTAAACCAGAGATCGAGGAGCACAGATAACAGTTTTTACTTGATCGTCTAAGAAAATTTCCTGGAGGAAGCAGTATTTAAGAAACATTTTCCGGCCGGGCGTGGTGGCTCACGCCTGTAATCCAAGCACTTTGGAGGCCAAGGCAGGCGGATCACCTGAGGATGGGAGTTCAAGACCAGCCTGACCTACACGGTGAAACTCTGTCTTTATAAAAAAAAAAAAAAAAAAAAAAAAATTTCCAGGCCGGGCATGGTGGCTCACACTTGTAATCCCAGCATTTTGGGAGGCAGAGGCGGATGGATCATGAGGTCAGGAGTTCAAGACCAGCCAGGCCAACATGGTGAAGCCCTGTCTCTACTTAAAATACAAAAATTAGCTAGGCGTGGTGGTGGGCGCCTGTAATTGCAGATACTAGGCAGGCTAAGGCAGGAGAATTGCTTGAATCTGGGAGGCGGAGGTTGCAGTGAGCCAAGATCGCTCCATTGCACTCCAGCCTGGGTGACAGAGCAAGACTCTGTCTCAAAAACACACACAAAAAAAAAACAGAGAGAAAGAAAGACTTTCCAGAAAAGACCCGTGGAAAGGGTGAGAAAGGGTACAAGTTGTGGAAACAGTGAAACCAAGCTAGAAAAATTGTGAAGGTGTGTGTGTGATCAGGCCCTGATTCCTCTCTGGTTAACTTCACCCAAGGCTTCTCAAACAACACAGCCACATGATGTTTCAAAAAGCCCAAACAGAGCCTCTTTGGACAGATGCCCCACCATTGGCAGAGGTTGTGACCTTTTTCTTCAGGTACCATGGGTTGCTACATAGGGAATGGGTGGACACTGGGCTGTAAATACCTTCTTCATCATTCTCACTTTCTTTAGTACTGATATTTGGGTGGTAGAAAGCGCACATCCTTTATGGAAAGTCACCTTCCGATAAGCTCCTCTAGAAGTAGAGTACAAAACAATCTAACTGGCCTCTCATGAGATTACAGGCAGTGAGTGACATTTCTACTACAACTGATAATGCCAGAGCAGGACAAGGTAGAAACTACAAGACTTCAGTCACTATTCAGTCATGTAAAGACTACACATGAGCACAGTAGCTCGTGCCTATAATCCCAGCACTTTGGGAGGCCATGGCAGGAGGATTGCTTGAGGCCAGGAGTTGGAGACCAGCCTGGGCAACATGGTGAGACTCCATCTCTACAAAAAATACAAACATTAGCTGGGCGTAGTGGTGCATGTCTGTGGCCCCATCTACTGAGGAGGCTGAGGTGGGAGGACCATTGGAGCCAGCAGGTCGAGGCTACACTGAGCTGTGATTGCACCACTACGTCCCAGCCTGGGAGACAGAGCAAGACCTTGTCTCAAAAATAATAATAATAAAAAAAAAGAGGCTGGACACAGTGGCTCACTCTCAGCACTTTGAGAGGCCAAGGCAGGTGGATCCCCTAGGTCAGCAGGTCCGGACCAGCCTGGCCAACATGGTGAAACTCCATCTCTACTAAAAAATACAAAAATTAGCCCGGCGTGGTGGCGGGCGCCTGTAGTCCCAGCTACTTGGGAGGCTGAGGCAGGAGAATTTCTTAAACCCAGGAGGTGGAGGTTGCAGTGAGCTGAGATTGCGCCACTGTGCTCCAGCCTGGGCAATAGACTGAGGCTCTGTCTCAAAAAATAAAAAAATTAAAATAAAAACAAAGACTAACACAAGAAAAAATGAGAGAGACATACAGCTATGTAGCAATGTTTCTCCCTCAGGCTCCAGTTCATTGACACATACCCAGCTTGATTAAAAAAGAAAAAAGGCCAGTGTCTACCACCTTCCTTATGGTACAGAAACAAGCTCTTTCAACTACAAGTATCAATCACATTATTCAGTTTTGTGGAATCACTGGCAATGCCCCCATGTATCAGAATGTCTTCTGTGGCTGAATTTACATGTGAAGGTTAATTAAACAAAGCTTTATTTCAGTATCATGGCTTGTATGCATTTACTTATTCATGTACCAACTGGTGTAAGTGATACCTCCTCCAGGGAGCCTTCCTTGACTCTCAAGATAGCCCTTCTCTGGCTGACATATACTTCTTGTATTGAAACTATGTGTCTGGGCTGGGTACAGTGGCTCACGCCTGTAATTCCAGCACTTTGGGAGGCCAAGACGGGCAGATCACCTGAGGTCAGGAGTCTGAGACCAGCCGGGCCAACACAGCGAAACTCCGTCTCTACTAAAAATACAAAAATAAGCTGGATGTGGTAGTGCATGCCTGTAATCCCAGCTACTGGAGAGGCAGAGGCAGGAGAATTGTTTGAACCCAAGAAGAGGAGGTTGTGGTGAGCTGAGATCACCTCACTGCATTCCAGCCTGGGAGACAGAGTGAGACTCCGTCACAAACAAAACAGAACAAAACTATGTGTCTGTATGTCTGTTTACCACAATCACTCTGTGTGCTCCTCACGAGAACTGTCATTTTTATACCTGTATCCCCAGCACCCTTGCCTAGGCCTGGATATAATAAGTGAGTAATGAGTGTTTACTGAATTAAATTGAATAAATTAGAGAGTTACAATGTGGGGTTGGATGTGTGTTCATATGTTCTGTTTATAACAAGACTGACTCTGGAGAGGGAGGACAGGCTATGCTGGCGCCTAGACTCAGGCTCAGGTGCTAAGGTTTGGATGCTTCAGGTTTCCTTCAGTTAAGCCCAAGCCACCTGGATAAAGAAATTTGTATATTTTAGGCCAGGCGCAGTGGCTCAAGCCTATCATCCCAGCAATGTGGGAGGCTAAGGTGGGCGGATCACGAGGTCGGGAATTCAAGACCAGCCTGGTCAACATAGTGAAACCCCATCTCTACTAAAAATACAAAATTCAGCTGGGTGTGGTGGTGCGCCGCCTGTAATCCCAGCTACCTGGGAGGCTGAGGCAAGAGAATTGTTTGAACCTGGGAGGTGGAGGTCGCAGTGACCTGAGACTGTGCCACTGCACTCCAGCCTGGGAGACAGTGCGAGACTCCGTCTCAAAAAACAACAACAAAAAAAAAAAAAAAAAGAAAGAAAGAAAATAAATGTATGTATTTTTAGCACAATAATGACAGATTGGGGCAAACTCAGTAAGGAAAGCAAGCTTCTTGCTTCAGGATCCTGAGAGATTTCTCTTAAAGAATTTGATAGGCAACTAAAATGAGTGGGACCAACCTGCCATCCCAGCTGCAGAGAGAAAAGCCAAACATGAGTGGACTGGGACCTTACTGTGAATGAAGAATCTGGTATCTGGGGCAGAAAGCAAGGTCCTCCCAGGGGAAGAGTAAGAAAGGAAGGTTGATGCTAGAACCCATGGAAGGGTCTTAAATTCTACATTAAAGGAGATTCCACTCTCTTCTGTAGACAATAGGAAATGATTTAAGATTTTATAAGCAGGGGAGGAGTATGATTTGATTCAACAAAGATTTATGAAATGTTTACTTATGTACTGGTACGAAAAAGGGCATAAAGTTGAGTTAAACATAGTCACTGCCCTGTAGACAAGTACACAAGTGACTAATGCAAGATGAAATAAGTGAGTGAAACCCAAGATGCAGAAAGAAAGGATTACAGAAGTCCAAAGGAGATCCCATCTGCTTGATGGAAGAGATTTGGAGATACTTTATGGAGACGGAGGTGTTTTAATGGGGCCTTGAAGAATAGGTGCTTTATAAATAAACAAAATTTCCTGAACAGGCAACATGAACAACAATAAACTACTAAAAGTTGTGTAACTTCCCCACTAATCAGGGAGACACTTTTTTTTTTTTTTTTTTGAGACAGAGTCTCGCTCCATTACCAGGCGCCAGGCTGGAGTGCAGTGGCACCACCTCGGCTCACTGCAACCTCTGCCTTCCCGGTTCAAGCAATTCTCCTGCCTCAGCCTTCCGAGCAGCTGGGACTACAGGCCTGTGCCACCACGCCCAGCTATTTTTTTTGTATTTTTAGTAGAGACAGGTTTTTTTTTTTTTTTTGCAATTTTATAAGTTTATTTGATGTATTTGACGATCAGCGATTAGTTCTCATCCACATTGACTGTCTGCAGATTTTTGAAAGTGGTAACAGGAACATAGGTAACCAAAGTATAGAGCTTAGTTGGCGAATCTTCATCCTCATTACGTTTTCTGGACAACCGCACACGAATTCGGTATGGGACATTCCTTATTCCTTTGGCCCAGACAGCTTTGTTGAGCCTGGTATCAATGCGCACATCTGGAGTTCCCATCTCCTTCATAGCAAATTTCCGAATCTCTTTGAGTGCCCGAGGGGCACGCTTCTTGAAGCCCACTCCACGGATGCGCTTGTGAATGTTGATGGTGTATTCTCGGGTCACCACCTCATTGATGGCCGAACGGCCCTTTTTGTTCTCGCCACCCTTCTTTGCGGGAGCCATTCTGTCGGGTCCGAGTTGGAAAGAATCTAGAGACAGGTTTTCACCATGTTGGCCAGGATGGTCTCGATCTCTTGACCTCGTGATCTGCCCACCTCGGCCTCCCAAAGTGCTGGGATTACAGGTGTGAGCCACCATGCCTGGCCCAGGGAGACACTTTAATTTTATTTTATTCTTCTTATTTTATTTGAAACAGGGTCCTGCTCTGTCATCCAGGCTGGAGTGCAGTGGCATGATCATAGCTAACTGCAGCCTTGACCTCCAGTACTCAAGTGATCCTCCTACCTCAGCCTCCCAAGTAGCTGTAACTACAGACACCAGCCACCATGGCCAGCTAATTTTTAATTTTTTTTGTTTTTGTAGAGATGGGGTCTCACTATGCTGCCCAGGCCGATCTTGAATTCCTGGGCTCAAGAAATATTCCTGCCTTAGCCTCCCAAAATGCTGGGATTACAGGTGTGACCTACTATGCCCAGCTGAAATGCATATTAAAACCACAATGAGATATCATTTCACACCTAAAAACATTTTATAAATAAAAATGTATGAAGGAAGAATACTAGCGTTTAAAAAAATAAATAAAAAATAAATTAAAATGTTACATATATATAGATATATATGTATATATACACATATATTTGCCTTTTTTCTATATATACACACACACAAACATATACATACATGTATATTACATATATAAAATACTTATATGTATCCAATTAACTACTATACTGAAGTTTATATTAGTAAACCCTGTCATTTTCATTAGTTTGTATGAGTATCCTTCTTGCTTAAGCAATATGTTTAGTGTTGCCTGTCTTTACCTTTACTGTTTGTTGTTGTTGTTTCTTTTGAGATACAGTCTTGCTCTGTCACCCAGGCTGGAGCGCAGTGGCACGATCTCAGCTCACTGTCACGATCTCAGCTCACTGCAACCTCCACCTCCCGAGTTCAAGAGATTCTTCTGCTTCAGCCTCCCAGGTAGTCAGGACTACAGGAGCGTGCCACCATGCCCGGCTAATTTTTGTATTTTTAGTTGAGACGGGGTTTCACCATATTGGCCAGGTTCATCTCAAACTCCTGACCTTGTGATCTGCTCCGCCTCAGCCTCCCAAAGTGCTGGGATTACAGGCATAAGCTACTGTGCCTGGCCTGACCTTTACTATATTTTTACTCTTACTAAATATATATGTATGTATATAGAGAGACAGGGAAAAAAGCAAATACATATAAAGGCATAGGAGTAAGAAATGCCCACTCTTTTCCTAAGTGGGTACATGGTTGCTCTTTACACTAATTTTTGTATATTTTAATATTAGTTTTTTTTGGAGAGTAGACAGTAGTTCAGCAGGAGGAACTGAAGCCAGAAGCTATTCTAGGGAGAAGAAATTGTACTGGAAAGGGCAGGCTGTGGTCAGGAAACAAAGTCATCATTCTGCTTGGCAGAATAAAAACAGTTTTTTCTTTGTCATAAGAGCAGCAACTTGCATTTGTATAACGTCGTGCATTTTATAAAATACTCTCACGTGCTCCCACCAGTTAATTATCAACCTGAAGGACAAGTATTCCATTTGATAGATGAGGAAACAGGTTCAGAAAGAATAGGCGATATATTTGTGAATATTTTTGGCAGAGAAAAACCTTAAAAGGATATACAACAAACAGTAGTGGTGATCTCGGGAAGTGGAATTTACTCTGCTTAATTGAATTTTCTGATATTTCCATAAATGAACATGAAGTAAAAAATAATAAAGCAGATTGAGGGAAGGAAGAAAATGGGAAAAGAATGACTTCCTCAAAATCAAATGTTCACATTTTGGATTCTCAATCCTGCTCTGAGTTACACTAATGACAACAACAGAAGAAATACAAGAAAGATTCTGACAGAAAAAAATGTTCAACTTCACGGGTAATCAAAGAAACGCACATTAAAACAATATGTAAGGATCATGTATATTAAATTAGCAAAACTTTTTTACAGATGAGGGTGTGATGAGACTAGTAGCCATTTACTGTTGGGAACATTGTAAACTGGTACAAGTGCTTTAAAAATGATTCCACAGCGTACTGGCACAGTGGCTTACGCCTGTAATCCTAGCACTTTGGGAGGCCAAGACCTGACCTTGAGGTCAGGAGTTTGAAACCAGTTTGGCCATCATGGTGAAACCCTGTCTCTACTAAAAATACAAAAAGTTAGCTGGGCATGGTGGTGCGTGCCTGTAATCCCAGCCACTTGAGAGTCTGAGGTAGGAGAATCACTTGAACCTGGAAGAGGAGGTTGCCGTGAACCAAGAGCATGCCACTGCGCTCCAGCCTGGGGACAGAGTGAGACTCCATCTCAGAAAAAAAAAAAAAGTTTCTCCAACAAGTAAGGAGAGGAGGTGTAAAAATGTTCTCACCCTGTGAAAATAATCTAATATTTGAAACATTTTTTTCTGGGAAATAAAAAAATGTTCACGTGAGCATTTTTTTTTTTTTTTTTTTTTTGACAGTCTCACTCTGTCACCCAGACTGGAGTGCAAAGGCACGATCTCAGCTCACTGCAACCTTTGCCTCCCGGGTTCAAGCAGTTCTCCTGCCTCAGCCTCCCGAGTAGCTGGGATTACAGGCACCCACCACCTTGCCCAGATACTTTTTTGTATTTTTAGTGGAGACAGGGTTTCACCATGTTAGCAAGCCTGGTCTCTAACTCTTGACCTCAGGTGATTTCAAGATTGGACGTTTATAGAAAGATGGACCTATAATCTTCTGAACATTTATTTGCTCTAATTTATGTACGTAAAGGAGCAGAGGGTGTTTTAGGGTTTGTTGGGTGGTTTTGGCTGAAGGAAAGACAAGGAAATGAGTGTGAGTGTTTGTGCATCTGTCTGACTGGGAATGAAGGGACTGATCTAGTGTCTGTTCCCGGCCCAGGCATTCAGATTACTTTTTCCCCCCTCAGTATAACTCAATGAGATTTGAGTGAAAAAGGTCACTCTGTGAAGTGTTCTGTTTTCTTATTTGCTTTCTTTTATTTTTCTTGTGAAATACATTGTAAATGAAATACATATAAGTAATGCATATTAGCAATTTAAATAATTATTGTATAAAGAAAACCTGGGTATTCTTTAAAAAAAAAAATTCTAAACCCTTAAGAAGTGGAACATTAAAAAAAAAAAAAAAAAAGAAAACCTGGGTATTCAGAGCCCAACTTAATAGAAACTTTAATGGCTGAGGTGGGTGAATTACTTAAGACCAGCCTGGCCAACATGGTGAAACCCCATCTCTACTAAAATTACAAAAATTAGCTGGGCGAAGTGGCTCACGCCTGTAATCCCAGCACTTTGGGAGGTCGAGGCAGGCAAATCACAAGGTCAGGAGATCGAGACCATCCTGGCTAACACAGGGAAACCCCATCTCTACTAAAAAAAAAAATTAGCCAGGCGTGGTGGCACATGCCTGTATTCCCAACTACTTGGGAGGCTGAGGCAGGAGAATTGCTTGAACTCAGGAGGCGGAGGTTGCGGTGAGCCGAGATGGCACCATTGCGCTCCAGCCTGGGTGACAGAGTGAGACTCCATCTCAAAAAAAAAAAAAAATTACAAAAATTAGCTGGGTGTGGTGGTGCATGCTTGTAATTCCAGCTACTCAGGAGGCCAAGGGAGGATTGCTTGGAACCAGGAGGTGGAGGTTGCCGTGAGCTGAGATCATGCCACTGCACTCCAGCCTGGGTGACAGAGTGAGACTCTCTAAAAACAAAAGAAATAGAAACTTTGCATCCTTTTCTCCCATTCCAATTAATTATTATACTGACATTTGTATGAATAAATCCTTTGATTTTTATTAGTTTGTGTATCCTTATTGCTTGAGCAATATATTGTTTAGTTTTGCCTGTCTTTTACATTTACCATATTTGTACTCTTACTAAATGTATATTTCTCTGTCTTGCTTTTTGCACTCAATACTGTTTGAAGCCTGTCTGTGTTGATGCATGTAACTGTCGTCAGCCCATTTTCCTAGATGGATAGCATTAGGATATGTCAATTACCAACTGGCTGGGAGGTGTGGCCACTAAATCTTCATTTTGAGCAATCACCCCAAGTAAGACTGATGCAGGTGGACTTTGGCTCGCACATGGGGAGTTGCTGTCTTAGAGGACAAAGTCCGAGCTCTTACCTCTCGGTTTCCCAACTTGCTACATCAGCCTTTTAATTTTAGTTGAACTGTTTGTTTTCTTTTTCCAAAAATATTTTCTCATCATTCCTCAGCTACATAATTCTTATGCTTTAGGTCTGTCCATTAAACTATAAACTCCTCCAAGGCAAAGATGATTATTATTATCATTGTTGTCACTGACATTTATCGAGCAGGTACAATGTACCAGGTAGCACAGTTTTACAAGGATTATCTCATAATCCTCACCCAGCCCCTTGAAGAAGGTACTGGGATTAGCATCATTTTACAGATAAGGAAGTAAGGGTCAGAGAGATTAAGTAACTTGCCCAAAGTTAAACAGCTCTGGAATGTGGGTCTTCAACTATCTTATTTGTCTTTGAACCTCTAAGATCGAGGGTAGGACTTGGTGTGTGGAAGGCGCTTGATAAATGTCTGCTGAGCTGCACTGAAAGCCAAGGAGACCAGATGGAAAACAACCCCTTCAGTTCTGATGATGGCAGTGCGGACGGAAAAGAGGAGCTGGAAACCAGGCTTGGCATGCCAGACTATTACAGCGCTGAATCTGGGGAGTGAGGGTGGGGGAGGGAATGAGGAAGGGACAAAGCATTTCCATTTTTTCCACTTTGAGCACTTCTGTATTTTTTGGAAATTTTTACAGCAAGCATGTGGTGCTTTTATAATTTTTTTTAAAGAAGAGAAAGTGTAGACGATGTGACTACGTGACCAGGCACCAGCAAAATATTGAAAAAAAAAAAAAGACCAAAAAAAAAAAAACCCAATCTGACCAGGAGGCTTCTGGCAGGGCTATGTAGGAGAATGGGGAGTTGAAGGCAGAAAGAGAAATGCCGGGGGTAATGCTTCAGGGGAAGATACTGACTGTAATTTGGAGAGTCTGGGTTTGGGAAGCAGCAGGGAGGTTATCCTGGGGGAGTCTCCTCCAAGTAACTAGACTTGCAGGTCTGAAATTCAGGAGAGAGGTTAAGCCGGACCCAGGCTCTGAGAAATGATGGCTGAAGCTATAGGCTTAATGTGCAGAACTAAAAAGAAAGAAGAAAGAAGACCTCAACCAGAGTGTTGACAGGGGCAGACATATCTGAGTGGAAGAAGAGGAGCCAGGCTGGGCGTGGTAGCTGACACCTAGAATCTCAGCACTTTGGGAGGCTGAGGCGGGCAGATCACCTGAGGCAGGAGTTCGAGACCGGCCTGGCCAACACAGCGAAACCCCCATCTCTACCAAAAATTAGCTGGGCCTGTAGTCCCAGCTACTCTGGAGACTGAGGAACAAGAATCCCTTGAACCTGGCAGGCAGAGGTTGCAGTGAACTGATGAGCTCAGATTGCGCCACTGCACTCCAGCCTGGGCAACAGAGCAAGGCTTTGTCTCAAAACAAACAAACAAACAAAAACAGAAAAACAGAGGAGCCAGGGAAGGTACTGGAAGAGAAGCAGCCAGAAATATAGGAGAATCATCCCACAACCTCACATCACCAGTGGAAAAAAGAATTTTTTTAAAAAGTCATATGGGCCTGGTGCAGTGGCTCACACTTGTAATGCCAACGCTTTGGGAGGCCAAGGTGGAAGGACTGCTTGAGGTCAGGCGTTCAAGACCAGCCTGGGAGCCTGGGCACCATAAGGGGACCCTGTCTCTACCAAAATTCTTTTTTTTTTTTTGAAATGGAGTCTCGCTCTTGTCACCCAGGCTGGAGTGCGATGCCGTGATCTTGGCTCACTGCAACTTCTGTCTCCCAGGTTCAAAGGATTCTCCTGCCTCAGCCTCCTTAGTAGCTGGGATTACAGGTGCCCACCACCATGCCTGGCTAATTTTTGTATTTTTAGTAGAGATGAGGTTTCACCATGTTGCCCAGGCTGGGCTGGAACTTCTGACTTCGGGTGATCTACCCATCTCGGCCTCCCAAAGTGCTGGGATTACAGGCATGAGCCACTGCACCTGGCCTCAACCAAAAATTTTAAAAGGCTTGTGCCTGTAGTTCTAGCTGCTACTCAGGAGGCTGAGACAGGAGGATGGCTTGAGTCTGGGAGGTTGAGGCTGCTGTGGGCCATGATGGCACCACTGTACTCCAGCCTCAGCAATAGAGCAAGACTCCATCTCTAAAAAATAATAAATAAATAAACATATGTAAATGGCATCAAAGAGTAAAGAGTTGTTGAATTAGAAGAAGACTAACAAGAGGCCTTCAGATGTGGAAATTGTTTTTTTTTTTTTTTTTTGAGATGGAGTTTTGCTCTGGTTGCCTAGGCTGGAGTGCAATGGCATGATCTTGGCTCATTCCACCTCCCAGGTTCAAGTGATTCTCCTACCTCAGCCTCCCAAGTAGCTGGGATTACAGGCATGTGCCACCACGCCTGGCTAATTTTGTATTTTTAGTAGAGGCAGGGTTTCACCATATTAGCCAGGCTGGTGTCGAACTCCCAACCTTAGGTTACCAGCCCGCCTTGGCCTCCCAAAGTGCTGAGATTACAGGCGTGAGCCATCGTGCCTGGACTTTTTTTTGTTTTTGTTTTTTTTTAAGAGACAAGGTCTAGCTCTGTCACCCAATCTGGAGTGTCACCCAAGGGTCAGGCAATCAGAAATCCTCCCACCTGAGCCTCCCAAGTACTTGGGACTACAGGCACACATCACCATGCCTGGCTAATTTGTTAAAATTATTTTTTGTAGAGACAGGGTCTGCCTATGTTGCCCAGGCTGGTCTTGAACTACTGGGCTCAAGCAATCCTCTGGCTTTGGCCTCCCAAAGTGCTGGGATTACAGGTGTGAGCCATCACACTCAGCCCTAAAAGACCTTTGAGCGTCCAAGAAGAACGCTAGGGTAGGTAGTCCTATTTAAAAGGGCCTAGGCATGATAGCCCTGAGAATATCTACCTGTGAGTGGAAGTTTGACAAAAGGGGCAGAGAAGTAATGTGATGATAGGGTCTAGGAAGAATTATTTCAAGGTGAAAGACAGGTTAGAGATTTTTTTGCTGTGGTGTCTTCCCACGTGCTTGTTGATAACAGTGACTCACTGGAGACTCACTACATGCCAGGTACTGTGCTAAGCCCTTTACATCATGGATTGTCTCAAAGCCTTCAGGTTTTTTCTCTGTAACATGACCTACACCCAGCGGCCAAACTGACCTTCTCAAGTGCTGATCACGCCTCTCCTCTCCTATAAAACCACCAGCCGCACCCTTTTCCCCAGGGAGTAAGATCCCAACTCCTCAGTTTGACAGCTAAGTACCTCCTTGGTGTGACCTTTGCTCCCCTGTCCAGTTTTGTCTCACTCTGCTACTTTTCCAGTGCAACGAGATCCTTGCCTGTGGGCGTGCACTCGTTAGTCCATCCAGTAAGCATTTCTTGAGCACCCACCACGTGCCAGGCACTTTTAAGTGCCATGGAAAGAATGGAAACAAGAGAAATGACTCTCACCTTTTGTGGAGTTTACCAAAAACAAATCAATCAATAAATTATCAGACAGGTATAAGGACTCTGGTGGAGGTGTAAGGATAATGTGATGGAGGGTGACTAATTTAGATGGGATAGTTAGGAAAGTCTTCCTGAGGATATGAGTTTAGGCTGAAACCTGGTTGACAAATAGGAGGCAATGCAAAGGTCTGGATGACAAACATTCTGGGCCGAGGGAACAGTTACCACCAAGGCTCTAAAGAGCACACAACCGGGCCGGGCGCGGTGGCTCACGCCTGTAATCCCAGTACTTTGGGAGGCCGAGGGGGGTGGATCACGAGGTCAAGAGATCGAGACCATCTTGGTCAACATGGTGAAACCCCGTCTCTACTAAAAATACAAAAAAAAAAATTAGCTGGGCATGGTGGCACGTGCCTGTGATCCCAGCTACTCGGGAGGCTGAGGCAGGAGAATTGCTTGAACCCAGGAGGCGGAGGTTGCGGTGAGCCGAGATCGTGCCATTGCACTCCAGCCTGGGTAACAAGAGCGAAACTCCGTCTCAAAAAAAAAAAAAAAAAGAGCACACAACCTTGGCGTGACCAAGGAGCAGAGAACTCAAGAGTGCTGAGTGAGGCAAGGGAGAGGGAAGCTGACATGAGAAGAGGCTGGAGGCTGAGGGGACAAAACCACAAGGGTCTCTTAGGGCTGGGTAAGGATTTGGGTCTTCATTCCAAAAGCAATGGAAAGCTGCTGAGAAGTAATGTGATTCGATTTAGGATTTTATTTTTATTTATTTATTTATTTATTTATTTAAGACGTAGTTTCCCTCTTGTTGCACAGGCTGGAGTGCAATGGCCCGATCTCGGCTAACTGCAACCTCCGCCTCCCGGGTTTAATCGATTCTCCTGCCTCAGCTTCCTGAGTAGCTGGAATGACAGGTATGCGCCACCACGCCCAGCTAATTTTGTATTTTTAGTAGAGACAGGGTTTCTCTATGTTGGTTAGGCTGGTCTCGAACTCCCAACCTGAGGTGATCTGCCTGCCTCAGCCTCCCAAAGTGCTGAGATTACAGGTGTGAGCCCGGCACGATTTAGTATTTTAAAAGATCACTCTGGTTTCTGTGAGTTTTTTTCGGAGCAAAAATAGTATCAGGAAGATCAGTTTGGAGGCTGCTACAGGAATTCAGGTAAGAGAGTCTGGTTGTTTGGGACCGAAAAGTGGCAGGGAAGATGGACAGGTGTGACAAGACAGGTTCAAGAGGAATCTGGGAGGTAAAATTAATGGGGCTTGGTGATGACCTCAATTTTGGAGTGAGAAAGAACAGATGTGTGGAGCACATTCAAGAAGCAAATCTCTAGTCATGAGGTAGAAACAAAAGAAAACTATGGAAAGGGTTACCTTCACTCTCAGCAATAGCATTGAAATATTCCCTGCTCATGGCTGGGGGAGGATGGGCAGGAAGACAGGGAGGGGAGAGGGGACTGGCAGGGCCACAAAGCAAATCACACATTACGCTTCCAGAGTTCACATTTTACCATAGCTGAACAACACGAAAATTGAAAATTGAGTAATAGGTAGCCAGGCATGTTGGCTCTTGCCTGTAATCCCAGCACTTTGGGAGGCTGAGGCAGGTGGATCACCTGAGGTCAGGAGTTCAAGACCCACCTGGCCAACACAGTGAAACCCCATCTCTACTAAACACACAAAATTAGCCAGGCATGGTGGTATGTGCCTGTAATCCCAGCTACTAGGGAGGCTGAGGCAGGAGAATCTCTTGAACCTGGGAGGCGGAGGTTGCAGTGAGCTGAGATCATGCCACTGCACTCCAGTCTGGGCAACAGAGCAAGACTTTGTCTCAAAAAAAAAAAAAAAAAAAAAGGCGGGTGCAGTGACTCACGCCTGTAATCCTAGCACTTTGGGAGGCTGAGGTGGGTGGATCACCTGAGGTCAGGAGTTCAAGACCAGCCTGGCCAACATGGTGAAACTCTGTCTCTATTATTTTAAAAATTAAAAAATATATATATTAAAAAAAATAGAGACTTTAGCTCTAATTTAAAAATAAAATAAAATAGAAAAAAAAAGAGCTCTTATGATAGCTGAACATGAATAACAAAGTGATAGGTACCTCGGAGAACTGGCTCACACCTGTAATCCCAGAACTTTGGGAGGCTTAGGTGGGCGGATCACCTAAGGTCAGGAGTTGGAGACCAGGCATGATCTCGACTCACTGCAGCCTCCACCTCCTGGGTTCAAGACATTCTCCTGCCTCAGCCTCCCGAGTAGCTGGGATTACAGGCACATGCCACCACACCTGGATAATTTTTGTATTTTTAGTAGAGACAGGATTTCACCATATTGGCCAGGATGGTCTCCAATGAACTCCTGACCTCAGGTGATCCAACCGCCTTAGCCTCCCAGGGTGTTGGGATTACAGGCAAGAGTGACTGCGCCTGGCCTGAATCTGCATTTCTAACAAGTTCCTAGATGATGCTGATGCTACCATTCTGGCCCCTCAGTTTGAGAACCACTGCACTGGATTAACTAAAAAAAAAATTTCTGAGGCCGGGCGCGGTGGCTCACGCCTGTAATCCCAGCACTTTGGGAGGCCGAGGCGGGTGGATCACGAGGTCAAGAGATCGAGACCATCCTGGTCAACATGGTGAAACCCCGTCTCTACTAAAAATACAAAAAAAAAAATTAGCTGGGCATGGTGGCACGTGCCTGTAGTCCCAGCTACTCGGGAGGCTGAGGCAGGAGAA
>PVKV010029954.1:9076-23018 GCA_004027835.1 Alouatta palliata | reverse complement strand
TATAAAACACCCTTCCCTCTGGAGTCTCCTATAATATTCTACTAGAAATCACGTTTGATTCTTCAAAAGAATATGAGACTGTTCTAGAAAGGGCATTTTTTTATAGTAGGCCCACTAGCGAGGTCGCTTTTGTGGCCTACAACCTATGATTAATCTTTATCATTTAATATTTATTATTAATATTTTATTAATATTTATTTTGCCAAGGTGCCATATTTATTTCATTTTCTGACATAGCTTTTATATCAGTGAGGGAAGAAGTTCATGTTTAATTAATTTGTTCTTTATTTTTGAGAGGAAGTCTTCTCTGTCGTTCAGGCTGGAGTGCAATGGTGTGATCTCGGCTCACTGCAACCTCTGCCTCCCAGGTTCAAGTGATTCTCCTGTTTCAGCCTCCCCAGTAGCTGGGACCACAGGCATGTGCTACCACACCCGGCTAATTTTTTGTGTTTTTAGTAGAGACGGTTTTTCACTGTGTTAGCCAGGATTGTCTTGACCTCCTGACCTCGTGATCCGCCCACCTTGGCCTCCCAAAGTGCTGGGATTACAGGCATGAGCCACCACGCCTGGCCTCATGTGTTTTATAGGACATGGAATGGTGTATTTCATCCTCAGTCATGTTACGGACGATATCAGCTTTGAATAGCCTTTTTCAGGAAGCACTCCAAGATGCTCCCTTCTTATGTTTAGCCTTACTACTTGAACTTCAGTAAATGAGATTTAGAAAGTCATAACGAAGTTTTCCTTTTTTGTGACAAGAATATAATTACTCAAAACTAGAATTCTTAATTTGTTTTCCAATTGAAAAGCATATTAGTACTCAAAGGAAGATGAGAACATCAGTATGAAAACACCACTATAAGAACATTAAGATTTTATTTATTAACACCATAATTTGGTGGCAAAACTATCCACGTGAGAATCGGGAAGTTTTGATGTTTTTAATGTAGTCTTTGCTTCTGGCAGACTGTATATCTTTAGTAACAGTACATCAGTTTTTTAAGAACATGCAAATGGGTGATCATACCACTATGGGAACATAATTAACATACATAATATAAATAACAATTTTAATAAAAGGATTGGGAGCTCTTCTAAACTTAGACAAGGTGTAATTGTCATTTCTAGTTTTGATACTTATAAAAGTTATTGTCCGTATTGAAAGCATTTATCAAATTTGTATAGTTTAGCCAGGCATGGTGGCTCATGCCTGTAATCCCAACACTTTGGGAGGCCGAAGCAGGCGGATCACTTGAGGTCAGGAGATTGAGACAAGCCTGGCCAACATGGTGATACCCTATCACTACTAAAAATACAGATATCAGCTGGGTGCATGCCTGTAGTCTCAGCTATTCAGGGGGCTGAGGCAGGAGACTCCCTTGAACCTGGGAGGTGGAGGTTGCAGCGAGCTGAGGCAGTAGCACTGCACTCCAGCCTAGGTAACAGAGCAAGACTCCATCTCAAAAAAAAAAAAAGTGTATATTTTATACAACATGGAAATGTCAACTAAGAGCTGAATAATTACTACATTAAATCATTTTAAATAGAAACCAAATGGATTCTCAGGCTCTCTTAATAGCAATGATTTATCCAATATAAGGACAGTTATTATATATACATGTATGTGTGCGTATGTGTGTATACAATCTTTTTTTAACAAGTTCTATTTTGAAAATAATTTTCTTTTAAAATTTCAGGTGTAACCTCCCCCCAACCACAGGAGAAGTTAGTAAAGATGTTGGCGGTAAAACAAATCTTGTGACTGTAAATCCCAGTATCATAACTCTGAAGTAAGTACCAGCAACTTACATGACTGGTCAGGAACGATTTTTTCATTGTTCAACTTGTTTCTCAGCTTAAGCACTAATCTTGTTGCTGAGGCTGACTTGCTACAGGCGGAATGACTTTTTGGAAAAATATATAAGAATTCATTTGCAGATGTTGCCTTCTGTCAAGGTTGTTGTTCGTAAGAGTTATGACTCAGTTGTATTTCCAACGTCATAAGCTAATCACATGAGAACATATTTATTTCATCTCTTTTAACAAGAATGAAGCCACTTTTTTTCCTTTTTCTATTTTTTTTTTTTTTTTTTTTTTTTGAGAGGGAGTTTCACTCTTGTTGCCCAGGCTGGAGTGCAACAAGATTTTTAGTAGAGATGGTTTTTCACTGTGTTATCCAGGATCCAGGATGGCTTGGTTTTTCACTGTGTTAGCCAGGATCTTGGCTCACCGCAACCTTTTCCTCCTGGGTTCAAGCGATTCTCCTGCCTCAGCCTCCCAAGTAGCTGGGATTGCAGGCATGAGCTACCATGCCCAGCTAATTTTGCATTTTTAGTAGAGATGGAGTTTCACCGTGTTGGCCAGGCTGGTCTCGAAATTCTGATCTTAGATGATCCGCCGGCCTCTGCCTCCCAAAGTGCTGGGATTACAGGCATGAGCCACTGCGCCCGGCCTTTTTTGTTTTCTTTTAGAGTGTTAGCATTACTTTCTATCTTGGTAGCACTCTCTTGATAAAACTTACTCTATTTAGAAACTTCAGAGAGTAAGCTCTAAGACAACCTGGCAGAATACAGTTATCACGTTGGAGAGTTTATTACTACAAAATAATTACCATCCTTCATTTCTGCAGTGTGACTACCTTAAAACTGTGGGCTAACGAAAAATCTTATACGTAATTTGTACTCCACTGTTTTCATCAAAAGTGACTGATAAACATTAGTAATAGAATATGTTCCTGCTAATAGTTACAGCATCTCTTGAAAGACAATAAAATATTGAACCTGCCTTTCAAAGCATATTTTCTAAACACAATTATGCTTACTAGGATACTAAGTTATTTAAGTCATACATATAGATACTACAATGCATGGAGGAAAATTTTTAAAGTAATATATATGTATATCTATATTTGCAATTAGATATTGTAAGTTTTCCATCCCTCCCTCCCTCCCTCCCTTCCTTTCTTTCTCTTTGTTTCTCTCTCTTTCTTTCTTCTTTCTTTTTCTCTCTTTCTTTCTCTTTCTCTCTTTCTTTGTCTCACTTTGTCACCGAGTTTAGAGGGCATCAGTGCAATCCCAGGCCACTGTAGCCTCAAACTCCTGGGCTCAAGGTTTCCTCTCACCTCAGCCTCCCAAGTAGCTGGGACTACAGGCATGCACCACCATGCCCAGCTAATTCTTTTCATTTTTAATAGAGATGGGGGGCAGGGTCTCGCTGTGTTACCCAGACTGGTCTTGAACTCCTTGCCTCAAGTGATCTTCCCGCTTCAGCCTCCCAAAGTGCTGACAGGCATGAGCCTTTGTGCCTGGCCTTTTTAAGTTTTCTAAAGGAAACATATAATGAAATATGTGCAGAAACTGGACCCCTTCCTGAAACCTTACACTAAAATTAACTCCAGATGGATTAAAGACTTAAACATAAGACCTAACACCATAAAAACCCTAGAAGAAAAACCTAAGCAATACCATTCAGGACATAGGCATAGGCAAGGACTTCATGACTAAAACACCAAAAGCACTGGCAACAAAAGCCAGAATAGACAAATGGAAACTAATTAAACTTCAGAGCTTCTGTACAGCAAAAGAAACTATCATTAGAGTGAACTGGCAACCAACAGAATGGGAAAAAATGTTTGCAAGCTACCCA
Organism: Alouatta palliata; assembly: GCA_004027835.1. Taxonomy (NCBI): domain Eukaryota; kingdom Metazoa; phylum Chordata; class Mammalia; order Primates; family Atelidae; genus Alouatta; species Alouatta palliata. The sequence goes on along the minus strand of PVKV010029954.1, from coordinate 19,373 downwards.
TGTGACACAGGGCTAATATCCAGAATCTACAAAGAACTAAAACAGATTTACAAGAAACGAACAAACAAACCCATTCAAAAGTGGGAGAAGGATATGAACAGACACTTTTCAAAAGAAGACAAATATGAGGCCAACAAACATATGAAAAAATGCTCATCATCACTGGTCATTAGAGAAATGCACATCAATACCACTTTGAGATACCACCTCATGCCAGTTAGAATGGCGATTATTAAAAAATCTGGAGACAGCAGATGCTGGAGAGGATGTGGAGGAATAGGAACACTTTTACACTGTTGGTGGGAGTGTAAATTAGTTCAGCCATTGTGGAAGACAGTGTGGCGATTCCTCAAGAATCTAGAAATAGAAATTCCATTTGACCCCGCAATCCCATTACTGCATATATACCCAAAGGATTATAAATCGTTCTATTATAAGGACCCGTGCACACGTATGTTCATTGTGGCACTGTTTACAATAGCAAAGACCTGGAACCAACCCAAATGCCCATCGATGATAGACTGGACAAGGAAAGTGTGGCACATACACACCATGGAAAACTATGCAGTCATAAAAAACTATGAGTTTATGTCCTTCCTAGGGACATGGATGAACCTGAAAACCATCATTCTCAGCAAACTGACACAAGAACAGAAAATCAAACACCGCATGTTCTCACTCATAGGCAGGTGTTGAATAATGAGAACATGTGGGCACAGGGAGGGGAACATCACACACTGGGACCTGTTGGGGGTGTTAGGGGAGGGACAGTGGAGGGTGGGGAGGTTGAGGGGAGATAACATGGGGAAAAGTACCAGATAGAGGTGACGGAGGGATGGAGGCAGCAAACCACCTTGCCATGTACGTCCCTATGTAACAATCCTGCATGATCTGCACGTTTCCCAGAACCTAAAGTACAATTTAAAAGTGCACAAATCATAAGTGTGCAGTTAAATGAATTTTTAAAATGTGTTGTTATGCATGCTATGCTAGAAAAAATATTTTTTATTTTTTTAAGACGAAGTCTCGCTCTGTCACCCCAGCTGGAGTGCAGTGGCACAAGCTTGGCTCACTGCAACCTCCGCCTCCTGGGTTCAAGCGATTCTCATACCTTAGCCTCTGGAGTAGCTGGGATTACAGGCACGTGCCACAACACCTAGCTAATTTTTGTATTTTTAGTAGAGACGGGATTTCACCATGTTGGCCACGCTGGTCTTAATCTCCTGACCTTGTGATCCACCCACCTCGATTTCCCAAAGTGCTAGGATTACAGGCATGAGCCACTGTACCTGGCCTGAAGAAATATTTTATTGTTATACATTTGGAAGGTGTTTCAATAACAGAAAGCAACTTCAGGACAAATTACTGAAAGAAATAGAAAACAATACCTGAAATGTCTGTTCAGTATGAGTGCAGCCCAGTAAGAAAGCAGAAATTAAAAGGATTCCAAGATAGTAGAAGGTACAGCCATTGATACTGACATGATACTTACTTGAATGAGTTCTATCTGTGTCCACACTGTGTTTTATATACAGTATATAAATGATTCAGTTTTTTGACCAATGGTAAATTCAGCTTCATGTTATCAAAACTGCTACTTTGATGATTATTCTTGGGAATACTATGATTTGCTTTTAATTTGGCAGATATGGGAACTTAAAGGAAAAGAAAGCCCTATTTCTGGAGGACATCGCAACCTATGGAGATGCATTTCTTCTTCTGCCAGCGTTTTCCTTCAGGGCCAACACGGGTACCTCTTTTAAAGTGTACTACACACTCGAAGAGTCTAAAGCAAGACAAAAGGTTCTGTTTTTCCATCCCAAGTACCTGAAACATCTGGCCCTTTTCTGGAGAACTAAAGGTGTGACCGCGTACCGCCTGTCCACTGGCTTGATGATCACAAGTGTTGCAGTGGAACTGTGTGAAAACGTGAAGCTGTATGGATTCTGGCCCTTCTCTAAAACTGTGGAAGACACACCTGTTAGCCATCACTATTACGACAACATGCTACCTAAACGTGGTTTCCATCAGATGCCCAAAGAGTATAGCCAGATCCTCCAACTTCATGTGAAAGGAATCCTCAAACTGCAGTTTAGCAAATGTGAAGTTGCCTAAACAAAGTATCTTAAAATGGGAATAATTTTAATATAATGCAGTGGGTGAGTAACAGTGTCTCCAAACACCGAAGGAGGTGGCTACTGTTCTAAGATGAGACCCAAAATTTGGTTTGACCAAAGCCACCCCACTCATTTTGCTACCATGTCAAGTCATTCAGTCCTTCTGATCTTCATTTTTTCTCTTTGAAAAACGGTCACCATGATATCTGACTCATGCAAATAAAACGCGGTAATTTATGAAAATTTTTGGCATGGCCTTTGGTGTTAGGTAGGGACTCAAAGAATATTTTTTGTTGCTATTTATGCCAGCCACCTCCACCTTCACCAGACTGATAGTAAAAGCATGCTGTCTTGGAGATCTTTTCTAAAGCAACTAGTTGCATTACCAGTATCCACTGGGTTTCTTTCTGTGGCAGGTCTCTGTCAATAATATCTTTCCCATTGTTTTGTGTCAAAGAGTGCATACAAGAAAATTATGTACTTAAACAAGACATTCTTGATCATTCAGGAATGAAATTCTTCTTTGAGTATGGCAGTAGTCCTGCCTTTGATTAAATTCACTTGTAATAGTAGCTGTGATGATACGTTGGTTGTATTTAAGCCATTTATTTTCCTCCTGTGTCTACATCTTTTCATCACTTCATGATTTTATTTTAACTTCCTGCCTCATTCTTAGACCTTTTTCTCTCTCACTTACGGGATGTACTTCAAGGACATGAACAGTTACAATACCCAGTCTTTCTTACCCGTTGCCTTGTCTGTGGGGTCATTCAATTTTGTTTTAAAATTATTGAATAGCTGCTTCATACCAGGCCCTGCACCAGGCACTGTGAGAGAGCAAGAAGGATTTCTCCTACAAGAAGGATTATTGCCTCTTGTAGGAGAAAATAAATGTGCATATCATTAATTATGATAGGGTAGGATAAGTATTATAATGACAAAACCTATGAATAAAGTGCTACAAGGAATAGAAGCGGGGATAAGGAAATCTATTTTGGTGGAATCTATTTCGATGTACAGTAGTCCCCCCTGATCTGCAGATATGGGAAGACCCCCTGTGGATGCCTCAAACCACTGATGAAATATATAGTTGATGAGTAAAAGTAACAGAATATACTGAAATAATTAAATATACAATGTGGGGACTTTATATGCTGTTTTAATAAAAATTACATATAGTTAGGACATTTAGAGCTTAAGTATTTTTTCCCATATAATATCCTATCTTAAAAAGTTTTCTGTAGAATATCAAAACAGATTCTCTAGTATCACTTATGTGGATTTCAGAAATATTCCAGATGGTGCGAGACCAAAGAGCATAATGATACCCATGTTTCACTAACAGTTTAGGAGAAAAAAAATGTTATGGGATTTTTTGTGTGTGGAATAAATTGTAGACCTTTCCACATGAACACATCAGAAGTTTCTGGTTCGACATCTGTGAAAAACTTGCAGTAATTCACCGTTACAGAGCAACAAGAACTGTGACTCATGTTTTATAATTTACATAGCTGATGTGGTGTATTGTATATATCCAAATTTTGTCATATTTAGATATATGTGACACATATAACGTGCATTCATATTCATTGTGACATATAACATGCACATTCTTTGCATCTTTTTCTCAAGCAGAGCTGTTGTGATTTCACAACACACTGGGGTTGTTGGCCATTATTTGAAGCGCTCCTGCACTCTCTAGCATAGTCACTGTGTTGCAGAGAGCTAAAGAGTGTGAGACACAGTGCCTCATTCAATCCTAACATTTTCTTCCTCGTAAAGCATAGCCTTCCATATATCCCGCTGTGAGGTCACAATAATGTTCTTTTGTTCCAAAACAGAACATTACTTAGGACTTTCTAAAATACTGTAGAACACGAATGTTGACAATACAGCATATCAGCTATGTAAACTAAAACGTAAGTCACAGTTATTTTTGTCCTGTAAGGGTGAATTATTGCAAATTTTTCACCAAGAGCAAAACAAAAACTATAAACTCCATCTTGTAGATTCACCACAACCAATTCTGACTGTGACACTCCCAAGAAATCTGTGTGTAATCAACATTGCTTAAATGTTGTTAGATCTGATGTGACCTTCTGCTCTTAAAGCTCAAGTACATCCAAGGGCATTGAGACTGGAAAGTCTGAGTTCTGGTACTAGACAAGAGTAGCACTTTAGGCCAGACACAGTGGTTCACACCTGTAATTCCAGCACTTTGGGAGGTCAAGGTGAGTCACATCAGGCCAGTAGTTTGAGACCAGCCTGTGCAACATAGGGACAACCCCTCTCTACAAAAAAAAAAAAAAAAAAATTAGCTGAGCACAGTGGCATGACCTGTGGTGCTAGCTACTCTGGAGGCTATGGAGGGAGGATCACTGGAGCCCAGGAGGTAGAGGCTGCAGTGAGCTGTGATCGTACCACTGCATTCCAGCCTGTGTGACAGAGTAAGACCCTGTCTCAGAAAAAAAAAAAAAAAAAAAAAGAATAGTCCTTTAGTTAGGATTCTAGCTCATAATGCTATATACTACCAGTTTCTAAGAATACTAGCTTGCTTGATTCTATTTTCCACTTGTTCAGCCTCACTGGGCAATGAAACAGTAACAAGATTCCAATATAATTTTCAGTCAAATCCAAAAGCAAGGCAGAAATATTCATTTAAGTGTGTAGTCCATAGTGCTCTGTGACCCCTGCAAAGGGATCCATGATCAAATGCATAGTGTTCATTTTTGCACAGTAAAATAGTTCTTGAAGTCTCTGGTGCTTTTTCCTTTGAACAAAAGGCAATGACAAATAGATCATGACTTTCACTAAAGGAGATTTCCCTCTTCATGTAAATCCTAACCCAGTAACTATGTGGGCTCTCAGCCAGGTAATCAGTCAAAAACTCTTTTCCGAGGACTCTGTAGAATACAGAATCAAGCAGCAAATCAGACCTGTTTTTGCCTAAATTTTTCCTTGCTTACAAAAAATTTACCAGTTAAATATTATGTAATGTCAAGAACCCTAAATCAATTCATGAATTAAGAAGCTTTGGGAAAATTGGAAAATTTTGTGGAAAACAGGTTCATTAACATCCTAAACAGCTACTGCAGAAGTATAGTTATGATGTGATGTATAGTACCTTGTGAACTTCAAAACGTTGATGTAATATGACATAGAAACACATTATTACGCCATTAAAAATTGAAGGTGTAGGAATTCGTCTGTTATATATGCACTTGATCTAATAAGACTGTTTCTTTCTTTATACTTGATCAAAAAAATTCATTTGAGACTGCTAGGAGTGTTTAAGATTTCCTATTTACATGTGGCGTCAGAAGGCTGATCCCATAGTGAGCAGTGTCACCAGCAACCCTCTTGAGAGTGGAAAGGCAGGGATATTTCTCATGCTCTTTTTTATTTTGGGTCATCACTCTTCCAGAAGCAGTCTTCTTTTTATTAAAAAAAAATGTAGGTGATAAATGCTACAGATGCACCATGTATGTAATGGAGACAGGGCAAAGTCTTTAGCAGATAGTGTTGGAACATTGGCTCACTAAATGGAGAAAAATAAATGCCTGCATTGCATATAAAAAGTTGGACTCCAGAGGGATTAAGAAGATGGTTTAAAAAGTAAAACTTTAAAGCTCATAGAAGAAAATGTAGGAGAATTATGTTTGAGATTTAGGTGAGGAGCTGTACTTCTTCCACATGACCCAAAAATAATTTTTTAAAGAATTGGGCTAAGAAAGAATGGCTAGGACTATATTAAAATTAAAGATTTCTAGTCAGTGAATGACATCTTAAAGTTAATAGGCTAGGGACAGACTGAAATAGCTGTTAGCAATGCATAAAATTAATGACATTAATAGAGAGACATTCCAAGGAAATGTAAATCAACAAGTAAAAGACAGGTAATGCAATATAAAAATGAACAAAAGATAAGAATGTGATTTACAAAGGGGAAAGCTGAGTAGCTAATAAGAATAGAAAGTGATGCTCAAATTTCCCAGTAATCTGAGAAATGCAAATGAAAGTGAGATACTATATCCATTGCATTGGTAAAAATTAGTAAGGTCATTAACTTCAGGTGCTGGTGGAAGTATAAGCTGATTGAGCCGTTTTGGAAAGCAACCTAGGAGTACTGAGTTAGTAAAAGTCATCATATGTCATCCTGTAGTCCAGTAATTGCACTTTTGGATATATAGCCAAGAGAACTTGTTCTGATCCACACAAAAAAACAAGTATTAAGATATTTATTCCGATATTGTTTGCAGTAGTAGACAATTGGCACACAGATGTCTGTCTCTTAGGAAGTCAGTGAACTAACTTTGCTGGATACATAATGTGGACTACGATACAGCAGTTAGAAGCAAAGTACTGGACATGTATACAGAAATAAGAGTAGATCCTTAAAATTTAGCGTGATGGGAAAACAAGAGTTTTAGCACAATGCCATTTCATTACTTAAAAGCATATGCATGCATACATACAAACATTCAAGGCCACATGTCAAATACAAGAAGGGTACCCATTAAGGAGAGGGTAATAGGAGTGGGTTTAGGGATAAAGAAGAAAAATATACATGTTATCATATTTAATACAGCAAGCCTTTGACATATATATTCTTATCCTCACATATGATATTCTTACTACTACATAAATACATATAGAAGCTGCGTCTCAAAATGGTAAGAACTTATATAAGGTTGCAGTATATATAAGAGCAGAGCTAGTATTCAACTCATATGTCTGACTCTGAAGCCAATATTATTTCCATTATGCAATTACAAAATGAAAAATCAATGTTATCCCATGTCGTTGACATGTAATAAATGGCACATATTTATGTACATGCATACACCCATGAAACCATCTCCCCAATTAAGACAATGTATATATTCATTACCCCAAAATGTTTTCTTGTGCTGCTTTATAATCCCCCCCTTCCTCCTCCCTGTCCATCTCACCCTGGTTCCCTGGGAATTCCTAATCTGTTTTTCTATAGACTAATTTACATTTTTACACTATAGACTGTTTACATTTTTTAGAATTTTATAAAAATGGAATCATACTGTCTTCATTCTTGTCTTGCACTTTTGCTCAACATACTAATATTAGAATTCATTCATGTTGATCGTGTATCAGTAGTTTATTCCTTTGTTTACTGTGTAGAATTATGTTATATGGATGCACCACAGTTGGCTTATCTGCTCACTTGTTAATGAACATTTCAATCTCTTCTGGGTTTAGCTGTACAAATAAAACTATCATGAACATTTATGTGCAAGTCTTCTTGTGAACATATATTTTTATTTCCTTAGGACAAGTTTCTAGGATTGGAATGACCAGGTCACATGGTTTATGTATGTCTAACATTTTTAGAAAACTACCATGCTGTTTTACAAAGTGGTTGTAATATTTCGTGTTTTTATCAGTAGCTTACGCCAGTGGCTGTTGTTGCCTGACATCTCTGACAAAATTTGGTTTGGCAGTCTTTAGTTTTAGACAGTCTGTTGGGTACACAGTTGTATCTCTGTATCTCATGGTGATTTTGACTTTCATTTGCCTTATGATTTATTTAATATGTTTATTTGACTTCCATATATCTTTTTTTTTTTTTTTTTTTTGAGACAGAATTCCACTTTTGTTGCCAGGCTGGAGTGCGTTGGTGCAATCTCAGCTCACTGCAACCTCCGCCTCCCGAGTTCAAACGATTTTCCCGCCTCCTGAGTAGCTAGGACTACAGGTATGCACCACCACGCCCAGCTAATTTTTGTATTTTTAGTAGACATTGGGTTTTGCCATATTGACCAGGATGGTCTCAAACTCTTGACCTCGTGATCAACCCACCTTAGCCTCCTAAAGTGCTGGGATTACAGGCATGAGCCACCGCACCCAGCCCATGTATCTTCTTTGATGAAGGGTCTGCTCAAATATTTTGGCCATTTTGAATTGGGTTCTCTTCTTATAAATGACTTCTAAAGGATCTTTATAAATTCTAGATACAAGTCTTTTACTAGATATGTATTTTGCAACTACTTTCTCAGCCTTTTCATTTTCTTAACAGTGTCTTTTGAATAGCAGAAGTTTTTAATTTTACTAAAGTCTAATTTATTAATTTAAAAATTTTATAGTTTATGTTTTTGTTGTCAAGTTTAAGAAATCTTTGCCAAACCCAAGGTCACAGATTTTCTCCTCTGTATTCTTTTAGATTTATTGTTTGTCTGTTATATCCAAGCCTAAGAACCATTTTGAGTTAAAGATTTTCCATATGTGTTTAGGGTATAAGGTAAAGATTAAATCATATTTTTGCATATATCTGATCAGTTTTTCCAGTAGAATTTGTTGAAGAGATTTTTCTTTGTTGTACTGCTTGGTATCTGTGTTGAAAATCAATTTATTTATATTTGGGTTTATTTATTTGTAGACTCTATTCTGTTTCATTGATTTGTCTGTTTTTATGCCAACATCATACCATTTTTAATACTGTAGTTTTATAAGTCTTGAGATAAAACTCCAATCTTACTCTTTTTCAAAGCTGGTTTTGTTTTTGTTTATGTTTTGCTTTTTGCTCTTCTGGAAGAATTTGCATAAGTTCAGCATTTTCTTCTTTACCTTTGGTAAAATTCACCAGTGAAACCATCTGGGCAACAATTTTCCTTGAGGGAAGATTTTTAATATTGAACAATTTCTTTAATAGATGAAGGACCATTCAGATGGTCTGTTTCTTCTTTGGTAGTTTGTGTTCTTCAGGAAATTTATCTTCTTCATCAGATTTGTAGAATTTATCATAATAAAGTTGTTCATAAGATTCCCTTATCCTTTAATATTGTGGAGTATACAGTTATCCCCCTATCTGATTTCTCACGTTGGTAATTTGTGTCTTCTGGCTTTTTCCCCTGGTCTGTCCAGCTTGAGATTTATCAGTTTTACTGACCATCTCAAGAACCTACTGTTCGGTCTCTGATTTCTTCTTTGGTTCTTATTATTTCTTTTCTTTCAGTTGTATTTGCTTTTCCTTTTATAGTTTCTTAATGTCTTTGATTTGAGTTGCCTGTTTTTAAACATGGGAATTTAGTGCTATATTTTCCTCTAAAAACTGTTAGATCTTTCCCACAAATTTGTGTATTTCATGTTTTCATTTTCATTCTTTTCTCAATATGATCTAATTGCCTTTTGAAATCTTCTTTGGACCAAGGGTTATTTAGAAGTATATTATTTAGTTTCCAAATATTTCTGATTTTTTTCATATGTGTTACTGCAGATCATTTTAAGTTAATTTCACTGTAGTCAGTGAATATGCTTAGTGCGATTTAAATCCATTTAAATGTATTGAGACTTTGTTACAGCCCAGAATATAGCCTTTCTTGGTAAATATCTTATATGCATTTCAAAAGAATGTGTCCACCTAACAGTTGTAGTTAGGTGGAGTGTTCTACTAATGTCAATTAGATCAGATTGATTGATGCTGTTAGTTAAGTCTTTTATCTTTCCTAATTTTCTGTCTCAAAAATATTTTTTTTGTTTGTTTTTCTATTGAGTGCTAAGTGTATATTTGGCACCTATATGAGAACTTGGCCTAGATTATCTTATCTTATTTAAACCGACGTCAGGGTAGAGTTTTGCTATCTACATTTTATAAATCTGAAAATTGAGGTTAAGAAAGGCTAAGACACTTGCCCCAGGTTATATAGTTAAAAACGTTAGGGGCAAGTTTCACATTCAGGTTTTATACCCAAAGCCCCTGTGCTTAATCAATATTTTATCCTTTCTTATAGTTTCATTGTTGTTGATGTTTGAAAAAAACAGCATCTAAAATTTAAAAATTTTAGAATTGTGTCATCATTATATTGGGTTGTTGTTTTTTGTAATTGTCTAATTCTTTGTGATAGGTTCCAAATTTCAGCCTTTCTCAGTTAAGGAATTATCACTCAAGCTTATAATATAAATTTTGTATATTCTACTGGATTTATTTTTTTTATTTTTTATTTATTTATTTTTTTTTGAGACGGAGTTTCACTCTTGTTACCCAGGCTGGAGTGCAATGGCGCGATCTCGGCTCACCGCAACCTCCGCCTCCTGGGTTCAAGCAATTCTCCTGCCTCAGCCTCCCGAGTAGCTGGGACTACAGGCACGTGCCACCATGCCCGGCTAATTTTTGTATTTTTAGTAGAGACGGGGTTTCACCATGTTGA
>PVKV010029953.1:0-22994 GCA_004027835.1 Alouatta palliata | reverse complement strand
CGTCTCTACTAAAAATACAAAAATTAGCTGGGCATGGTGGCACGTGCCTGTAGTCCCAGCTACTCGGGAGGCTGAGGCAGGAGAATTGCTTGAACCCAGGAGGCGGAGGTTGCGGTGAGCCGAGATCGCGCCATTGCACTCCAGCCTGGGTAACAAGAGCGAAACTCCGTCTCAAAAAAAAAAAAAAAAAAAAAAAGACAGAGTCTCACTCTGTTGCCCAGGCTGAAGTGCAGTAGTGTGACCTTGGGTCACTGCAATGTCCACCTCCCGGGTTCAAGCAATTCTTGCCTCAGCCTCCCGAGTAGCTGGGATTACAGGCGCCCACCACCATGCCTGGATACATTTTGTAGTTTTAGTAGAGATGGGCTTCACTATGTTGGTCAAGCTGGTCTTAGACTCCTGACCTCAGGTGATCTGCCCCCCTCAGCCTCCCAAAGTGTTGGGATTACAGGTGTGAGCTACAGCACCTGGCTGGGATTTGGGGGTTTCTTTTAATAGGAAGGTTTATGTATATTTATTCAGGAGGAAATAATCTCAAATATCCTCTTCCATTGAAGTCAAAGTATCTATGTCTAGAATAGTCATCGTAAACAGGCTTCTTCTTTTTTTTTTTTTTTTTTTTTAAGAAACAGGATCTCACTATGTTGTCCAGGCTTGTCTCAAACTCCTGGACTCAAGCTATCTTCCCGCCTCGACATCCCAAAATGCTGAGATTACAGGCATGAGCCACAGTACCTGGCACAAACAGGTTTTTAAAGAAATTTACACAGTATCTCTAGGCACAATTGAATGCTAATAGCAAGCCAAAGCAACCCATCAGATTTACAACCCTGGCCACAAATAGCAAAGAAGTACTCTCAATTTCTTCCCCAGCCTATAAACTTGCTGTAATTCACAAAGAGACCCTAATAAAAGGTGTCAACATTAATAACAATAATATCTAGAATTTATTGAGTGCTTCACTGCATGTCAGATACTGGGCATCTAGTGTATGAAACAGCTTCTATTTTTATCTATTTTATGAATGGACTCTCTGCAGGCCAGTAGCTACTAAATGGGAGCTAAATGGCTGTTCGGTGTCCTGGGGTTTGTAAGTGGCTGAGCAGAGGCTGAGCCTGGGCAGTGTGAGCCTTGGACCTGTGCTTTTAACCACGTGCCTGAGCTGTCTATTGAGGTGACCCACTCCCTGGTATCCTGTGGTCTCTGTACCAGGGAAGAGGATCTGGGAGTCTGGAAGCCCCACCGTGGCCTCGGATAAGTCCACCTGCCTTCTCAGCCTGTTTCCTCATCTGAAAGGAAGAGGATGGGTCTGAGTGACCTTAGAGCATACCAGCTGAGATACCCCAGGACCCTCCAATTTTTTCATTTTTAGAAACAGGATCTGGCTATATTGTCCAGGCTGGCCTCGAACTCTTAGCCTCAAGTGATCCTCCTACCTCAGCCTCCCAAAGTGCTGGGATTACAGGAATGAGCCACTGCGTTCAGCCAACCCTCCGCATTTCGGAGCGAGAGTGGACCCCTCACTTTGCAGCTGACCAGAATAGCTTTGATGGCCTTTGGGAAGACAATATGGGTCACGGCCATGGCTGGGCTGAAATGTAACTAAGGAAGAGTGAGTGTCTGCCCTGGAATCCCCAGTCTGCTTCTGGGTAACACTTAAAACTCAAACCAGGCTGGGTGTGGTGGCTCATGCCTGTAATCAAGAGTTCAAGACCAGCCTGGCCAGCATAGTGAAACCCCATCTCTACTAAAAATACAAAAATTAGCTGGACGTGGTGGTGCACGCCTGTAATCCCAGCTACTCAGGAGGCTGAGGCAGGAGAATCGTTTGAACCTGGGAGGTAGAGGCTGCAGTGAGCTGAGATCGCACCACTACACTTTAGCCTGGGCAACAGAGCAAGATTTCGTCTCAAAAAAAAAAAAAAAAAAAAAAACACATACATACACATACAACAAAAACCCAAACCAAGCTGGAGAGGCATCCTTGGGGTCTGGGGATGAGGGAGACATCCTTAGAAACAGGCCAGGGAAGGAGGGAAGGAAGCCCCACAGTTTGGGCCAATTCCTGTGCCAATTCTCAGCTCAGTCCATCCTCCACGCATTGGATCTGGGGACAGAAAACGCACTCTTGGCCACCACACCAGGTGCTGACTTGCACTGCTGCCCTGCCCAGGGGGCCCTCCAGCCTGAATCCATTCCAATGCCAAGCCTGAAATTGTACCTTCCGGAAGGCAAAGGCATTCTCGGTTTAATCAAGAAAAGTGAATATCTGGAGTCGGTGCCACCTCATTGAGCTAAAGCTTTTAAAAATAGCGATGAGGTTCACAGCCAGCCACTGGGGAGGGTCGGGCAAAGGCTTCTTGCCTCATCATTACGGCTCTTGTCAAATGAAGCTTGGGATATTCACCCAGGGAAGGAGTCTGGCCTGGAAATAGGAGGGGTGCCCCAGAGAGCAGGTCTCAGGGTCAATGGGGGATCTTTCTGTAGAACTCAGAAAGAATGCATCTGGCCAGGTGCAATGGCTCATGCCTGTAATCTCAGCACTTTGTGAGGCCGAGGCAGGTAGATCACTTGAGGCCAAGAGTTCGAGAACAACCTGGGTAATATGGTGAAACCCCATCTCTACTAAAAATACAAAAATTAGCTGGGTGTGGTGGCGGGCACCTGTAATCCTGGCTTCTTGGGAGGCCAAGGCATGAGAATTGTTTGAACCCAGGAGGTAGAGGTTGCAGTGAGCTGAGATCATGCCACTGTAGCCTGGGTGACAGAGTGAGACTCTGTCTCAAAAAAAAAAAAAGAAAGAAAGAAAGAAAAGAATGCTTCAGGTCAGAGAACTTACAAATCTCTGCATTTGGGTGGGTCAATTTCTTTTTTTCTACCGTGAACTAGCACATTTCTCTGGGCTTCAGGCAGCACTGGAAAATGGGTGGGGTCCCTCTCAAAGACTGCTTCAGAGAACCCTCATCTGTGATGTTTCACATTCTGTTAAAATTTTTTTGATCAATTTTATTTTTTTTTGGGATGTGGTATTGTCATGTTGCCCAGTCTGGCTTCAAACTCCTGGGCTCAAGTGGTTCTCCCTCCTCAGCCTCTCAAAGTGCTGGGACTATAGGTGTGAGCCAGTGTGCCTGGTCACATGTGTCATTTCTTCCTGTTACAAACATCCCAGTTACACTCTTTTAGGTATTTTTATTTTTTTGACAGAGTCTCGTTCTGTCGCTCAGGCCGGAGTGCAGTGGTGCATTCTCAGCTCACTGCAACCTCCATCTCCTGTGTTCAAGCAATTCTCCTGACTCAGCCTGCCTAATAGCTGGGATTACAGGTGCTGGCCATCATGCCTGGCTAGTTTTTGTATTTTTAGCAGAGACAGGATTTTGCTGTGTTGGCCAGGCTGGTCTTGAACTCCTGACCTCAGGGGATTCACCCACCTTGGCCTCCCAAAGTGCTGGGATTACAGGAATGAGCTACCTCGCCCAGCCTCTTTTTAGTTATTTTTAAATTTATAGTAATATTAATTTATTTTTTTAGTTATTTTAAAATGTATGGTAATTAATGTTGATGGTAGTTACCCTGTCGTGTTACCAAATACTAGATCTTATTCATTCCACCTAACTATATTTTTGTACCCATATGGCTCAAAGAAATCATTGTCCCCTCTCCATGTTTCTGGAACACTTGAACTTCAGGCTTCCCTTTGATTTTTTTTTTTTTTTGAGAGAGAGAGACAGGGTCTTGCTCTGTCACCCAGGCTGGAGTACAGTGGTGTGATCATGGCTCACTGCAGCCTCGAACTCCTGGGCTCAAGCAATTCTCCCACCTCAGCCTCCTGAGTAGCTAGGACCACCATGCTTGGCTAATTTTCAAAAATTTTTTATAGAGATGGGCTCTTAGTATGTTGTCCAGGCTGGTCTTGAACTCTTGGGCTCAAGTGATCGTTCCACCTCAGCCTCCCAAAGTGCTGGCTGGCATTACAGAGATGAGCCACCACACCCGGCCCAGGCGCCCCCTTGAGATAGGTAGTTGGAGCCCCAGTCTTAGCTCTTTGGGAGCCAGGTGGGTCCCTGAGGGTGGACAGGAAGCAGGTGGCCTCCTGCAGGACAGCCCCACTTTTTTGTACCCTGTGTTTGGTCCACACACAGCACCCCTGAACTCAACATCTGAATGGGGCTGGTGTCAGATAAACCCACCAAATCATCCCTTCGTGCTGTTTATATCTCGAGAGATAGATTGGATATTTGCAAATGAAACCACGTAAGTGGCTAAATCTGGGGAAAATGCTTGGCCAGATCCAATTTCTTATGATATAAGCAGAAAGTGTAAACATCTCCTCGAGCCCAGGGCCAAGGACAAAGACAAGGGCTGGGCTCTGCCCCAGGACGTGGGATGAGCCAAGCTGACACATGGGCGGGCGGGCGGCGCAGGGGAGCACGAAGCATTTGCGCTCCTTCCTGCTGTGTGCTAACTCCTTCCTGCTGCGTGCAGACAGCACCCGCTGACAGACCAGGCTTGCCCCGTCAGCATCTAGGCAAGAGATTAATCCTGCAGGATGAAGATTGTGTTTCGGCAAATGAATAGGAACAGTGTATTGTGTCAGGATCCTTTAGAGAAACAGAACCGATAGGAGATATAGCAGACAGTCAGATAGACAGGCAGACAGTGATATAGATAAGGGAGGAGAGGATGTGCTAGGGAATTGACTCACAAGATTATCAGGGCTGACACTCTCACCCACACTATGCCACCTGCAAGCTGGAGAAGTGGTGAAGCCAGTAGTGTGGCTCAGCCCAGGTCCGAAAGGCTGGACAACCTGGAATTCTCATGTCAGAGGACAGGAGAAGATGGGTATCCCAGGTCCAGGAGAGAAAGAGAATTCACCTTTCCTCCACTCTTCTATCCTCTCCAGGCCCACCAACCACTGGATGGTGCCTGCCCAGATTGGGAGAGGGGAGAACTTCCTTACACAATTCACTGATTCAAATGCGGGTCTCGGCCGGGTGCAGTGGCACACGCCTGTAATCCCAGCACTTTGGGAGGCTGGAGTGGGCAGATTGCTTGAATCCAGGAGTTCGAGACCACCCTGTCACTACCAAAAATCCAAAAATTAGACAGGTGTGGTGGTGTGTGCCTGTAATCTCAGCTATTTAGAGGGGTAAGGTGGGAGGAGGAGGAGGTCTCGCCCCCAGGAGGTCGAGGCTAAAGTGAGCCATGTTCACACCATTGCACTCCAGCCTGGGTGACAGAGTGAGATCCTGTCTCAAAAAACAACAAAAACAAAACCCACGAATGTCAGTCTCTTCTGAGATTACTCTCACAGGCACACCCGGAAATAATGCTTTACCGGCTCTCTGGATATTCCTTAACCCAATCAAATTGACAGCTAAAATCGGCTGACTCTGGTGTTTGAAAGAGAAGGGGGCCGGGCGAGGTAGCTCACGCTTGTAATCTCAGCACTTTGGGAGGGTGAAGCAGGTGAATCACCTGAAGTCAGGAGTTTGAAACCAGCTTGGCCAACATGGTGAAACCTTGTCTGTACTAAAAATACATTTAAAAAAATTAGCCAGGTGTGGTGGTGGGCCCCTTTAATCTCAGTTACTCAGGAAGCTGAGGCAGGAGAATCGCTTGAACCCGGGAGGCAGAGGTTACAGTGAGCCGAGATCACGCCACTGCCTTCCAGCCTGGGCAACAAGAGCAAAACTCCAACTCACAAAAACAAAAATCAGAAGGGGTTGGATTTCCATTGTTTGTTTCCTTCTTATGAGCTGAGGGCGTTTGAACCCTGGGCAATTGGGGATGACTTGTGAATGTCTGACCCTGAAGCTGCTCACTTACCCATAGATTGGCAGATTTCTAGATGTTTCCTGAATTTATGGAAGGCAATCTTGTGCTTTTTTCTTTTTATTTCAGTAGTTATTAAAACATGCTTATTTTATTTATTATGTATTTTTTTTTTTTGAGACAGAGTCTCGCTCTGTCACCCAGGCTGTAGTGCAGCGGCACAATCTTGGCTCACTGCAACCTCCACTTCCTGGATTTAAGCAATTCTCTTGCCTCAGCCTCCCCTATAGCTGGGATTACAGGTGTGTGCTATAACACCTG
The DNA here is from genome assembly GCA_004027835.1 of Alouatta palliata. Lineage (NCBI taxonomy): Eukaryota > Metazoa > Chordata > Mammalia > Primates > Atelidae > Alouatta > Alouatta palliata. Next base: position 16,898 of record PVKV010029953.1, on the reverse strand, counting down.
GCTAATTTTTGTATTTTTAGTAGAGTCAGGCTTTCACCATGTTGATCAGATTGGTCTTAAACTCCTGACCTCAGATGATCCACCTGCCTCGGCCTCCCACAGTGCTGGATTATAGGCATAAGCCACCACACCTGGCCTTAAAATGTTTTCAAAAATAGTTTTAAAATGTCCATAACATAGTATGTGCCATGTTAACCATGTTTAAACGGACAGTTCAATGGCATTCGATGCTTTCGTCACACTGTGATGCCACTGTCATCCACCTCCATCTTCAGAACTTTTTCATCTTCCCAAATTGAAACCCGGTCCCCATTAAACACTCACTCTGCATCTGCCTTCCCCTACCTCCCAGCACCTGCCATTCTACTTTCTGTCTTTATAATTTTGAGACTCTCGGTAACTCACGTAAGTGGAGTGAGGCAGTAGTTGTCCTTTTGCAATTGGTTTATTTCATGTTCTCCAGGCTTATCCATGTTGCAGCATGTGCCAGGATTTGTTTCCTTTGAAAGCTGAATAATATCCCGTTTTATGGATACACCACATTTGGTTGACCCATTCATCTGTTGGTGGACACTTGGGTTGCATTTATGTTTTAGCTATTGTGAATGATGCTGCTGTGAGCATGGCGTGCAAATATGTTTGCGTTCCTGCTTTCAGTTCTTTGGAATGCTAGCTCATAAGGTAATTCTATGTTGCCCAGGCTGGAGTTCAATGGCACAATCTTGGCTCACTGCAAACTCCACCTCTCGAGTTCAAGTGATTCTCCTATTTCAGCCTCCTGGGTGGCTGGGATTACCGGCGTGCGCTATCATGCTTGGCTAATTTTGTGTTTTCAGTAGAGATGAGGTTTCACCATGTTGGCCAGGCTGGTCTTGAACTCCTGACCTCAGGTGATCCGCCTGCCTCAGCCTCCCAAAGTGCTAGGATTACAGGTGTGAGCCACCACACCTGGCCCAAAAAAGTTTTTGTTTTTAGAGACAGGAACTTACCATGTTGCTGAAGTTTGAGTGGAGCTCCCTGCAGCCTCCAGCTTCCAGGCTCTAGCAATCTTCCCCCTGCAGCCTCTCGGTAGCTGAGACTACAAGTACAGACAACCAATTTTTGTATCTTTGTATTTTTTTTTTGGTAGAGGTGGCGAATATTTGTATTTTTTGGTAGAGATGGGGATCTCACTGTGTTGCCCAAGCTTGTCTCAAACTCCTGGGCTCAAGTGTTCCGCCTGCCTTGGCCTCCCAATGTGCTGGGATTATAAGCATGAGCCACTGCACCTGGCCCTATTTTCGACTTAATTTTTTGAGGGGCTGTCAAACTGTTTTCAACAAAAGCTGCGCTATTTTCCATTCCCATCAGCAGTGGGCAAGAGTTCTAGTTCCTCCACATCCTCACCAACACTTGTTTTCAATTCTTTTCTTGAGAGTGACCATCCTAATAGGTAAAGTGCTATCTCATCGTGGTTTTGATTTGCATTTCCCGGTGATTAATGATGGTGAACATTGTTTCATGTGTTGATTGGCCATTTGCATATTTTTGGAGAAATGTCTGTTCGAATCCATTTTTATCAGATTTAAGAAAAATTGTTGAATTGTAGGTGTTCTTTATGTATAATCTGGATAGCAACCCTTTATCAGATATATAACTTGCAGGCCACGCCTGTGATCATAGCACTTTGGGAGGCCAAAGCAGGTGGATCACTTGAGATCTAGGAGTTTGAGGCCAGCCTGGTCAACACGGTGAAAATCTGTCCCTATTAAAAATATGAAAACTGGCCAGGCGCGGTGGCTTACACCTGTAATCCCAGCACTTTAGGAAGCTGAGGGGGGGGTGGATCATGAGGTCAGGAGTTCGAGACCAGCCTGGTCAACATGGAGAAACCCCGTCTCTACTAAAAATACAAAAATTAGCTGGGTGTAGTGGTGAGCCCCTGTAATCCCAGCTACTCAGGAGGCTGAGGCAGGTGATTCGCTTGAACTCAGGAGGCAGATGTTGTGGTGAGCCGACATGGTGCCATTGCACTCCAGCCTGGGCGACAGGGCAAGACTCCGTCTCAAAAAAAAAAAAAAAAAAAAAAAATTAGTTGAGCATGGCGATGGGCACCTGTAATCCCAGCTACTTGGGAGGTTGAGGCACAATAATTGCTTAAACCCGGTGGCAGAGGTTACAGTGAGCCTCACCACTGCACTCCAGCCCGGGTGACAGAACAAGACCCTGTCTCAAAAAAAAAAAAAATATATATATATATATATATATATGTATGCAAATATTTTCTTGCATTCTCCTGGATTGCCTTTTCACTATGTCAATAGTATCCTTTGATGCGCAAAAGTTTTTCATTTTGATGTAATCCAATGTATCTATTTTTTGCCTCTGTTGTCTGTAGCTGTGCTGAATTTGTAAAAAGCCGTTTACTTGGAAACCACCATGGCTTTGCTCTGGCAAGCCTGAGAAACATCCCGCTATGGAGATCACCATGTTTTCACAGTAAGATCTTCCTTCCAAGTGATTGCTGTGGCTTCTGCCTTCAGTTCATCCTGGGAGATGGGTTTTTTTAAAAGCCAGGCTGTAGAGGTGGGCTTCTGCGTGAAGGGGGCAGTTCGTCTGTGCCCCCCACGGGGCCCACATGATCCTGAAGTCCCCCCAGGTACCCCCTTCTGTAGACCGAATGCTGGTGTGCACCCTAGAAGGCCTTGAAATGGGCTCATTTTTGGCCACTTTTCTCCATTCTGGCACCAGGTCATTTTCTGCGGTAGACAGCATCTATTTTGAACCGCCTTTTTTTTTTTGTCTCCTGCTTCATACGTGTGGGTCTCCCGTGGGCTTCACATCTGAGAGGCTTCTTTCTCTTGCAGAAATAGAGCCAGCCACGTGGGGGGAGCCGTTCTTGGGCACAGATGGCACCGTGGGGGAGAGGAGCCTGCTCTAGTTCTCCCACCCGTGCCTGAGGAATGAAGCAAGCTTCTTGGCCGCCCTTTGGAATCAGAAAGAGCTGGCTACAGAGTTCCTCTTAGTTTTATTAACTAATTATTTATTTTTGAATAGAGTCTTGCTCTGTCACCTAGGTTGGAGTTCAATGGCGCTATCTCGGCTCGCTGCAACCTCTGCTTCCTGGGTTCAAGCAATTCTCCTGCTTCAGCCTCCCAAGTAGCTGGGATTACAGGTATGCGCCACCACGCCCAGCTAATTTTGTATTTTTAGTAGAGATGGGGTTTCACCATGTTGGTCAGGCTGGTCTCGAACTCCTGACCTCAAGTGATCTACCTACCTCAGCCTCCCAAAGTGCTGGGATTTCAGGCCACTGCTCCTGGTCCCTTTTATTTATTATTATTATTTTTTTTGAGATGGAGTTTCGCTCTTGTTATCCAGGCTGGAGTGCAATGGTGCGATCTTGGCTTACTGCAACCTCTGTCTTCCGGGTTCAAGTGATTCTACTGCCTCAGCCTCTGGAGCAGCTGGGATTACAGGTGCCTGCCACCATGCCCGGCTAATTTTTGTATTTTTAGTGGAGATGGGATTTCACTATGTTGGCCAGGCTGGTCTCAAACTCCTAACCTTAAGTGATCCACCCGCCTCAGCCTCCCAAAGTGATGGGATTACAGGCCATGGCACCTGGCCTCTTTTACTTTTTTAAATAATTTTTTTTTTTTTTTGAGACAGACTCTAGCTCTGTCATTCATTGGTGCAATCAGAGCTCACTGCAGCCTCCACCTCCTGAGCTCAAGCCTCCCAAATAGCTGGGACTACAGGAGCACATCACATACCCCGATAATGTTTTAAATTATTATTTTTTTGTGGGGTAGAGATGGGGGTCTCTGTTTTGCTATGTTGGTCTTGAATCCCCGGGCTGAAGCAATCCTCCTGCCTCGGCCTCCCAAAGTGTTGGGATTATAGGTGTGAGTCAACGTGCCTGGCCTCAAAGTTTCTTTTAACGCCCATTGCTGGAAGCCCTGCACCTTGTTAATATGTCACACACCTGTTCTCTGTTCCCTGGGCTGATTTTGATCGTTTATGGACTGAAGGCTCTATAAATCCAGATTTCTGCAGGTGTATTCTCTCTTTAACTAGTATCACTTAGTGATCCTGTTAAATGGCCAATTGGCTTGGAGGTAATTTTCAGAAGCAAAAGTAATTTGCTCTGCCTGGGGTGAGGATTTGGGGGAAGGGATGGGGTAATTGAGCTCGAGATTCTCAGGTATCTGCTGTAAATTTATCGTGGCCTTCTTTAAGGGGCTACCACCCTCCTGAGGACCCTGGGTTCCATGACTCCTCCTCGTCCGGCAGTCACTGTTTTATTTTATTCTATTGTTTATTTGTTTGTTTGTTTTGAGACAAGGTCTCACTCTTGGCCCAGACTGGAGTGCCGTGGCGCTATCATAGCTCTCTGCAGTCTCAACCTCCTGAGCTCAAGCAATCCTGCCACCTCAGCCTCCCAAGTAGCTGGGACTACAGGTGTGCACCACCACACCCAGCTAATTTTTGTATTTTTTTGTAGAGTCAGGGGCTTGCCATGTTGCCTAGGCTAGTCTGGAACTCCTGGGCTCAAGTGATCCCCATGCCTCGGCCTCCCAAAGTGCTGGGATTACAGGCATGAGCCACCGTACCTGGCCTGCAGTAACTATTTTAAACCCCCTTCTCTTCTCTCCTCAGGCCTGTGATCCCTGCTCCTTCTCTTCCCTCTCACTCAGACAGTGGCCTCACCTCCCCCTCATAAGGGTCCTCAAAGTCTTCAGCTGGAAACTCCAACACCCATTGGCCAGGCACAGTAGCTCACTTCTGTAATCCCAACACATTGCCAGGCTGAGGTAGGAGGATCACTTGAAGTCAGGAGTTCAAGACCAGCCTGGCCAACATAGTGAAACCCCTGGCCAACATAGTGAAACTCTGTGTCTACTAAAAATACAAAAATTAGCTGGGCATGGTAGCAGGTGCCTGTAATCCCAGCTACTCAGGAGGCTGAGGCAGGAGAATCGCTTGAACCTGGGAGGCGGAGGTTGCAGTGAGTCGAGATTGCGCCACTGTACTCCAGCCTGGGTGACAGAGCAGACTCTGTCTCCAAAAAAAAGAAAAGAAAAAAAAGAAACACCCCTCTTCCAAACACACAGACCTGTCCTCCCCATCATCCCTTCCTCTCTGCAAGCCTCCTCCCTGTCCATGACTTAGAAGCCTCCCCACCTCCCTCCTACCACCTGTGCTGGTCCACTGGGCCCTCTCCATCACTTTTCAACAGGCTTTTAGGCTCTCTTAGAAACAGAACGAAACACTCAAAAGCCTTCAGGATGCCTCGCCCCCCTCCAACTGTCCTCCCTCTTTCTCTCTCCTCCTTTTGCAGCCAAACCTTTCCTGAAGATGTCTCTAAACTCACTGTCTCCCATCTGATCCGCTCTCTGGAACCCTTTGCTCTCCCTATCCCTCCACTCAGGTCATGGATTCATGGGGCATGTCAGTCTTCTCACCAGTTCTCTTGGCAGGAGAGATGCTGGAAGGTTCTTTTATTTTCTTTCTCTTTCTTTTTTTTTTTTTTTTTTTTTTTTAGATAGGGCCTCATTCTGTTGCCTGGAGTGCAGTGGTACGATCACAGCTCACTTCAGCCTTGGCATCCTGGGCTCAAGCGATTCTCCCACCTCAGCCTCCCGAGTAGCTGGGACTACAGGTGCCACCACCACTACCAGCTAATGTTGGTATTTTTGGTAGAATCAGGGTCTTGCCATGTTGCCCAGGCTGACCTCGAACTCCTGGCCTCAAGTGATCCTCCTGCCTTGGCCTTCCAAAGTGCTAGGATTAAGACATGTGCCATTGCACACAGCATCTTCTCTCTCTTTTTTTTTTTTTTTTTGAGATAGAGTCTCACTTTGTCACCCAGGCTGGAGGGCAGTGGCATGATCTTGGCTCAGTGTAACCTCCACCTCCTGGGTTCAAGTGATTCTCCTGTCTCAGTCTCCCATGTAGCTGGGATTACAGGTGTGCACCACCACGCCCAACTAAATTTTTTTTTTTTTTTTTTTAGTAGAGACAGGGTTTCACCATGTTGGCCAGGCTGGCCTCAAACTCCTGACCTCGTGATTTACCTGCCTCGGCCTCCCAAAGTACTGGGATTACAGGTGTGAGCCACTGCGCCCGGCTCCCTCTTCTCTTTTTATAAAGGACATCAGTCACATAATTTAGGGTCCTCCCTTATCCAGTCTGACTTCATCTTCACTTATATCTTAACGACAGCTACCAAGACTATTTCCAAATAAGGTCACACTCACAGTACTGGGGTTAGGTCACACAACCCAACCCACAGCAGATAAAGAGCACCCATCTCCCCTAAGAAATTCCCCACTGGTGGGCAGGCAAGACCCCAGAGACCCTGTGTAAAAAGAACGTTTATCCTTGTTGGATGGTTGAGAAAGCAGAGTGAGTCACAGGTGACAGGTGACTTACCCAAAGCTACCTGGCCCCAGAGAGGCAGGGCTGCAGGTTACAGAGCCATATTTTTTTGTTAGGGAGGTCTGCTTGTTGGGCATTGAGGGAGCAGAGAGACAGAGAGGCAGGTGGGAGTGAGTGTGGCCATGCAAGAGAGACTCCTTGCCTAGCGAAAGGCACATCCAGGCTGGGTGACTTCTGACGCCCACTTCCTTGAGTCCACCGCAAGATTTGAACCCCAAATCTCCCAGGAAAAGGAGGACGATGAGGGAGGGAGGACTGCCTGGTCAGATGGTGTCCTGGGAGGACTTAGTCCTTCCCTGTACCCATTCTCCCGAGGAGTGCAGCCCAATTGCCGCCCCCGGTAACCCCATGATGGCAACCCCCAGACTCCCGATAGGAGGGAAGGGCTGACTCCCCTCACTGCTGGAGCACCGCCCTCCACCGCTGGCCCTTCGCAGGTGTCCTCAGCTTGCACAGAGGCCTGCTGCTTCCCAGGGCAACTGCATTCAAAGCTTGACAACAAAGGGGTTTGAAGACCCAGTTTCCTGTCTCAACTCAAGCCTACTCAGGTGGGCTCTCCCAGTTGCAGCACTCCCTATACAGTCAGCTGAGGCCTTCATTGGGGAAAACTGCATCAGCTTTCCCCACTGTTCAATCCTACTTCCTTCCCAGCCTGCCTTCCTCAGCCTTTTCCCCTGATCACCGCTCTGCAGGCTCATCCCCACCTGCCACGCATCCTCGGCTGGAACAATCTTCAGAGCACCTTCTACTGGTGGAGATGGGCGTTGACGAGGGCAGCTGTGAACACCTCCCAGTCAGCATCGGGTGCTCACTCAGAAGGGCGTACATTTTCACTCTGCACTCCTCACTTTGGGTGCAGCTAACGTGTCATCCCTGTGTAAAGTGATGAATTTTATTTTATTTTATTTTTGAGATGGAGTCTTGCTCTGATGCCCAGGCTGGAGTGCAGTGGCATGATCTCAGCTCACTGCGACCTCCGCCTCCTGGGTTCAAGCGATTCTCCAGCCTTAGTCTCCTGAGTAGCTGGGATTACAGGTGTTCGCCACCATACCTGGCTAATTTTTTGTATTTTTAGTAGAGATGGGGTTTTATCATGTTGACCAGGTTGGTCTTGAACTCCTGACCTCAGGTGATCTGCTGGTCTTGGCCTCCCAAAGTGCTGGGATACAGGCGTGAGCCACCACGCCCAGCCTGAATTGTGCACTTTCAATGAGTGAACTGTATGGTATGTGAATTATATCTCAATAAAGTTATTCTTAAAAAAAAAAAGGCTTATTTCAGGTCAGTGACCTGCAGTGCTGACGTCTTAACCTAACTAGGCCTTCAGGGATCTGCCACCCCCAATATCTCTGTGAGCTCCTCCCCCTACTCCTCACACCCTTCTCAAGCCACTTGGGGCAACTTGTCCTTCCTCCAGTGTGCCAAGGACACCCTGACCTCAGGGCCTTTGCATACGCTGTTCCCTCTGCTTGGAACTCTTTTCCTGATACTCGCATTTTGCTTCCTTCATCTTTCTCCCCCGTTGTGCTTCGAGATCCCTTCCTTGACCCACAGAATAGCACACACTCAGTCCCAATGCTTTCTCTTCCTTTCCCTGCTTTATTTTTCTCCTTAGCACATTTCACCATTTGACTATTACAAATATTTAGAGCAATTTTCTGTCTTCTCCAACTAGAATCTCAGCATGGTGAGAGGAGAGACTGTATTTTACTCCTCAGCCCCTTAAATAATGCCTGGTTATGGTAGGCTTAAGTCATACTTGTTGGGAAGATGACGAGGTGCAGAGAATTCCAGTTTATGGTTTCATATAATGAATTTTTGTTTTGAGGCAGAGTCTCGCTTTGTGGCCCAGGTTGAAGTGCAGTGGTGCGATCTTGGCTCACTGCAACCCCTGCTTCCTGAGTTCAAGTGATTCTCGCGTCTCAGACTCCCAAGTAGCTGGGATTACAGGCATGTGCCAACATGCCTTGCTAATTTTTGTATTTTTAGTAAAGATGGGGTTTCACCATGTTGGCCAGGCTGGTCTTGAACTCCTGACCTCAAGTGATCTGCTCGCTTTAGCCTTCCAAAATCCTGGGATTACAGGTGTGAGCCACTGAGCCTGGCCCTGTCATACAATGTATTTAACCAGCCTTAAATACATTAGTTAGTAGCAACTAATATATTAGTAACTTACTACTAAGTAACCTGCTACTTAGTAACTTACTACTAAATAACTTCCTACTTACTATATTAGTAACGTGTTACTCAATAACTGCTACTAGGCCCGTGGCAATGAGCATCCTTGTATTTAGATCTTTGAGTCCCTGCTAAAGTGCATACAGATTCTCCAGAGTGTATACAGATTCTCAGAAATGGAACCGATGTGTCAAAGGGCTTATCTGTCAGCGGCTGACAGGTGTCGCCAGATTGTCCCACGCAGACAGCATCAACTACTACCCCGTAGCTGACCGTCCGTCAACTGCATAGACTCTCCCCACATCTTAGCAATAATGTGCTACCGTTTTTATCTTTGCCGATCTGAGGTGTGAAACATACTGTGTCCTGTGGTTTTAATTTATGTTTCTTATTCTGAGTAAGGGTGAGCGTGTCCTACAGTGATTTGTTTGATCTGAAGATTCAGCACAATACCAATGAATTATTCAACCAATCTCTTCCCTGTTAGTGAATACACCTGTTGTGACCAGCATTTCAAGATTTGAAATTAAACGATGAAACTTTTTTTTTTTTTTTTTTTAATGGAGTCTTGCTCTGTTGTCGCCTGGGCTAGAGTGCACTGGTGCAATCTAGGCTCCCTGCAACATCTGCCTCCCGGGTTTGAGCGATACTCCTGCCTCGGCCTCCCGAGTGGGTGGGATTACAGGCGCCTACAACCATGTTTGGCTAATTTTCTGTAATTTTAGTAGAGATGGGGTTTCACTATGTCAGCCAGGCTGGTCTCAAACTCCTGACCTCAGGTAATCTGCCCACCTTGGCCTCCCAAAGTGCTGGGATTACAGGTGTGAGCCACTGCACCCAACCAAAATTAAACTTCAGTATGCAAATTATATGGCTTTGCACTCTTATCTGATGATCTCCTTCAGAAAGCGTGGAAATGCTGTTTCAAAGAATACTCTCATTTACATTTTGGGTGGTTAAATAAGCCTTCCAAGTAGTCTTCCAAAGTCTGTTCCCGTTTATTCCCACCAATGAAGTATGAGAACATCTATCTGCCTTCTGGGAAGATGATAATCATTGACACCCCCAAAACAGAGCATGAGAAGGCCTGTCTCCTTGTTCTGTCACTACTCTGGGTTTTGTTAGTCTTTTTGGTTCCCTAGAAGTATAATTTATCACGCAGTAAAGAATTTTATCTCAGGCTGGGAGCAGTGGCTCATGCCTGTAATCCCAGCACTTTCGGGGGCCAAGGCAGGAGGATCGCTGGAACCCAGGAGGTTGAGACCAGCTTGGGCAACGTGGCGAAACCTTGTCTCTACAAAAAATACAAAAATTATCCAGGTACGACAGTGCGTGCCTGTAGTCCCAGTTACTTCAGAGGCTGAGGCCAGAGGATCACTTGAGCCTGGAAGTTGGAGGTTGCAGTGAGCCATGAATGCACCACTGCACTCTAGCTAGGGAGACAGAGCAAGACCCTGTCTCAAAAACAAAAAATAAAAATTATGGTACATCTTCCAGGTGGAATGTTGTACAGCTCTTCGAAAGAACAACCTGGCCAGTCGCAGTGGCTCCCAGCACTTTGGGAGGCTGAGGTAGGAGAATTGCTTGAGTCCAGGAGCTCCAGACAAACCTGGACAACATGGTAAAATCCCATTAAAAAAAAAAAAAGCACAAAAATCAGCCAGGTGTGGTGGCGTGCACCTGTAGTCTCAGTCACTTGGGAGGCTGAGGTGGGAGGATCACTGTAGCCTGGGAGCTGGAGTGATTGAACCATTGTACTGAGCAACAGAGCAAGACCCTGTCTCCCCTGCCCCACCTTCCAGAACACACACACACACACACACACACACACACACACACACGACCCCAAAGACTGCAGCAATACAGAAAAAATGTTGATATAATTTTAAGCAAAACAAGCAGAATCCAAAATTGTATCTATGCTGACTAGAACTGTGTAAAAACACACCTTCAGGGGCCAAGCACGGTGGCTCACGCCTGTAATCCCAGCACTTTGGGAGGCCAAGGCTGGCAGATCACCTGAGGTTGGGAGTTCAAGACCAGCCTGACCAATATGGAGAAACCCCGTCTCTACTAAAAATACAAAATTAGCGGGGCGTGGTGGTGCATGCCTGTAATCCCAGCTACTCAGGAGGCTGAGGTAGGAGAATCGCTTGAAACTGGGAGGTGGAGATTGCAGTGAGCCGAGATTGAGCCATTGCACTCCAGCCTGGACAGCAAAAATGAAACTCCATCTCCAAAAAAAAAAAGGAAAATACACCTTCAGGTGACTGAAGACCAGACAGAAGGTCGAAGAGTGTAGAGATTGGTATGAATGGTTTCTCTTGGTTTTGTCCTTGGTATTTGGTGGGTGGATGAAGTATAGATTGGGAAGGGGAATGAATAAGAAGCCTCCCAATGAGAGAGACAGGAGTACAACTCTTGCCTCTGCATTGAAGTGTGGTGTGGTCAGGGAAGATGCAGCTTCCCTGCAAACACTGTCCTTCCTGCAGCACTCTGCACACAAGGCTGCTGGGCAGTTTGCAGGTGATCATCGTGAGGTTCTCACAGGACCACAGATGCTCAGGGCTGCTGTCTGGACATGCGTGTCCCAGTTTGAAAAGCATCGCACCTGATTTTAACAGAAGCAAGTTTTTTGTTCTTTTATTGTTCATTGATTTTGGACATCTGGCTTCCAGAACTGTGAGAGCAAAGACAATGTGGGTTGTCTGAAGCCACCCAGTTTGTCACTTTTTTTTTTTTTGGAGATGGAGTCTCGCTCTGTCTCCCAGGCTAGAGTGTAGTGGCACAATCTCGGCTCACTGCAACCTCCGCCTCCCAGATTTCAGCGAGTCTCCTGTCTCAGCCTCTTGGATAGCTGAGATTACAGGTGTGCACCACCACACCCAGGTAATTTTTGTATTTTCAGTAGAGACAGGATTTTACCATGTTGGCCAGGTTGGTCTCGAACTCCTGACCTCAGATGATCTGCCTGCCTCAGCCTCCCAAAGTGCTGGAATTACAGGCATAAGCCACTGCACCCAGCTGGCACTTTGTTATAGCAGCTGCTGTGTTACAGGCTGAACTGTGTCTTGCCCCACCCCCCACATTCCTATATTGAAATCGTATTTATTTATTTATTTACTTATTTTGGCAGTGGTACGATCTCCGCTCACTGCAGCCTCCACCTCCTGGGTTCAAATGATTCTCCTGCCTCAGCCTCCTGACTTGTTGGGATCACTGGCATGCATCACCATGTCTGGCTAATTTTGTATTTTTATTAGAGACAGGGTTTGTCCGTGTTGCCCAGGCTGGTCTCGAACTCCTGGCCTCAAGTGATGTGCCTGCCTTGGGCTCTCAAAGTGATGGGATCACAGGTGTGAGTCACTGTGCCTGGTGCGTATGTTGAAGTCCTAACCTCCAGTGCCTCAAAATGGGACTGTGCTTGGAAACAGGGCCTTTAAAAGGATTATTAAGTGAAAATGATATACCCAAAGGGTTATACATCGTTCTGTTTTAAAGACACATGCACACGTATGTTTATTGCGGCACTGTTCACAGTAGAAAAGACTTGGAACCAACCCAACTGCCCATCAATGATAGACTGGATAAAGAAAATGTGGCACATATATGCCATGGAATACTACATAGCCATAAAAAGGATGAGTTCATGTCCTTTGCAGGGACATGGATAAAGCTGGAAACCATCATTCTCAGCAAACTAACACAGGAACAGAAAACCAAACACCACATGTTCTCACTCATAAGTGGGAGTTGAACAATGAGAACACATGGACACAGGGAGGGGAACATCACATACCAGGGCCTGTTGTGGGATGGGGGGCTCGGGAGGGATAGCATTAGGAGAAATACCTAATGTAGATCATAGGCTGATGGGTGCAGCAAACCACCGTGTTCCGCACATGTACCCCAGAACTTAAAGCATACTAATAATTTTTTTTAAATGAGGTCATTAGGATGGGCCCTGATCCCATCTCACTGGTGTCCTTACAGGACGAGGAGCAAGGGACACACAGGGGCACACCATGATGTTTGCACACAGAGGCAATGTCATTGGAAGACACAGTGATAAGGTGACCATCTGTAAGCCAGGGAGAGAGGCCTCGGGAGAAACCAGCCCTGTCTACACCTTGCTCTTGGACTTCCAGCTTCCAGAGCTGTGAGAAAGTAAATTTCTTCTGTATAAGCCGCCCAGTCTGTGGTATTGAGTGATGACAGCCCTCTAATACACAGGAGAAAATGAAAACAGGAAGAATCTTTTGTTACTAGTAACAGAAAACATCACTGAATTTCCACTGAAAGGAAATGCATTGCAGAAAGAAAATCTATACTGACTCACATTTCAAACATACATGTATTCATTTTTAAAATAAACTGTCTATCACTACCATAAATAGAATTCAGGAACCATATCTGTGAAATCCTGTGAACGCACAGGAGTCATTTTGGCTTCAGGTGGAGCTTGGTGAAACATACATGCAACTTACCAATCACCAACCACCATCCACATCTCAGCTCTGCATTCCAGGATTCTGGCCAAAGAAAAAGCTTGTTTTTGGTGTGTGTGTGTGTATGTGATCACAGACAAATACAACAAGCAGCTCATGAAGCTACACTCTCCTGGGTCTTCAGCCAGCAAGAAGGAAAATGCCCTTGACCGCCAAACAAATTCAAGGCTTTGCTCCGATTGGACCCTCGGAGGTTACAGGCTGTCTTTGAACCAACTGCTGTTGCCAGAGAGCGTGATGTCTCAATGAGCTTAGTCCTCGATCACATGTTCCTCCCTTGGTATGGAGGAGTCATAAGAGTGAGAAGGAGATTGCTTTCCTCAAATACATTGGACCGATACCTTTGGGTAAATATCTTCAGAAAATTTGGGGTGTTTGTTTTTTAAAAAATGTATATACACACAGTATATATATATTAGACATATATGTTATATTATATATTAGGCATATATATGTTATATATATTATATACAATATTAGGCATAGTATATATACATATTTATTTATGTATACACATATATAAATATACATATATGTATATATTCACGTATATACATATATATGTATATATGTCTTAAATAGACATACATAAATATATATGTATATATATAATATGTCTAATATACATACATTAGACAGGGTCTTGCTCTGTGACCCAGGTTCTGGAGTGCAGTGATGTGAGCATAGTTTTCCAATTTTTTGCAGAGATGGAATCTTGTTATGTTGTCTAAGCTGGTCTTGAACTCCTGGCCTCCAGCAGCCCTCCCATCTCAGCCTTCCAGAGTGCTGGGATTATAGGTGTGAATTGCTGCCCCCAGCCAGGATAGTGTTAAGAAGGAGAAATTACAAACAAAGAAGACAAAAATAAAATAAAATAATAAAAAAAAGAAGAAACAACAACAACAGAAAAAAAAAGGAAAAAAAAAGGAGAAATTGAAAAAAAAAAAAAGAGAAATTGATATGAGGTGGTCAATTGCCAACTGCTATTGCAGTTGTCCCAGATTTCATCCCCAGAGTGACCCAACAAAGCAGGGATTGTTAGTGTCCCAGTTTTCTTTCCTTTTCTTTTCTTTTTGTTGGGGGGAGCAGATGGAGTCTTGCTCTGTCACCCAAAGTGGAGTGCTGTGGTGCAATCTTGGCTCACGGCAGCCTCCACCTCCCAGGTTCAAGTGACTCTCCTGCCTCAGCCTCCTGAGTAGCTGGGATTACAGGTGCCCACCACCACACCTGGCTAATTTTTGTATTCTTAGTAGAGACAGCGTTTTACCATGTTGGCCAGGCTGGTCTTGAACTCCTGGCCTCAAGTGATCCACCTGTCTCAGCCTCTCAAAGTGCTGGAATTACAGGTGTGAGCCACTGTGCCCAACTAATTTTTGTATTATTAGTAGAAATCTAGTTTCGCCATGTTGGCTAGGGTGGTCTTGAACTCCTGACCTGAAGTTATTCGCCTTGGCCTCCCAAAGTGCTGGGATGACAGGCATGAGCCACCACACCCGGCCAAGTGTCCCTGTTTTCTTTTCTTTTCTTTTTTTTTTTGAGCCGGAGTCTCATACTGTCTCCCAGGCTGTAGTGCAGTGGTGTGATCTCGGCTCACTGCAATCTCGCCTCCGGGGTTCAAGCAATTCTTCTGCCTCAGCCTCTGGAGTAGCTGGGACTACAGTGGTGCACCATCACGCCCAGTTTTTTTTTTTTTGTTTTTTTTTTTTGTATTTTTAGTAGAGATGGGGTTTCACCATGTTGGCCAGAATGGTCTCCATCTCCTGCAAGTGTCCCTGTTTTCTACAGGAGAAAGCTGAGCCTTTGGGGGAAGAAATGAGTTGTCTCAGCTGGCAAGTGGGAGAGTTTGGATGCAAACTTGTCTCTGGGTCTGTCGCCAAAGTCTCTCTCTTTTCCCTTACATTCACTCTCTCCACCTCTAACTTCTGACAAAGAACCTTTGCCTGATTCCTGTCTGACTTGTTATCCACTTAAAATTGGCCACCGTGAGATTATTTACACTGTGGAAATTAGCAACTGCTACAGATCAGGGCTTTTCCCCAAAGAGCCAGTGAACCTCGAGACACAACAGCTCTCACTGCAACTCCAATGTGGTTTCCCACTGGGAGCCCCCATCTCGAATCTCACAAATGGATCCCTAATGCTTTAATTTGGTCTGAAGAGATTTCAGTATAGAGTGAGATAGAGAGGCTTAGAAAAGCCCCTGGCTGTGGCAGAGTAAGTGTGAAAACAGCAGCCACTTCTTGAGAGGGTGGAAATTCACATCCACGAGAAAGATTTTGGTATCTCACAGCAGCTGAGTTCTCCGGCAAACTGCATTCCTGGCCAGTTACTCACTCCTGGGCCTGGGCAGGTATTGATGGGGCTCTGTCCCGCTAGCGTGGGTAGGGCTGCCCTGGCCTGCCCATTCCCTTCCTTGGCAGATCACCTATTTGCTAAGTTACCCTGGGATTCCTCCATCAGTGCCCTGCACTGGAAAGACTAGGGAATAGGGAAGATGGGATGGGGGGCTGAGCCGCAGCCTAGATTTGGGCAGGAGCTGGGGATCAAACTTATTCCTGGGGCTGGTCACAGTGGCTCATGCCTCTAATCTCAGTACTTTGGAAGGCCGAGGTGGGCAGATCACTTGAGGTCAGGAGTTCAAGACCAGCCTGGTCAACATGGCAAAACTGCATCTCTACTAAAAGTACAACCAAAAATCATCTGGCTCCTTGCCTGGCCAGTTTGTTTGTTTTTTAATTAAAGATGGGATCTTGTTCTGTTGCCCAGGTTGGTCTTGAACTCCTGAGTTCAAGAGATCTTCCCACCTCAGTCTCCCAAAATGCTGGGATTACAGGCATGAGCTACTGCGCCCAGCCTAGTATTTTGAACAGCGCTTTTTTCCTGCTTTTTGAACAAGAGGTCTGTATTTACATTTTGCACTGGGCTCCACAAATTATGGAACTGGCCCTGTAGCAGAGTCTTCACCCCCAAAGACCCAAAAGACATTTGGAAACTGAAAAGAAACTCAATAATTTCTCATGGGATCAAAGGACCAGGCGTGTTTGTTTGGAGGCCAGTTTTACCAGCCAGTCCTCTCCAGTCCAGACTATTGCCCTGAGAGCACTGGTTTATCTTCCCCTCATCCTAACTGGTTGACCTAATCCATTTTTACGCTGATTTTCCAAAATGACCAAGGGCTAAGAGAAAGAAACATAAGCCAAAGACTGGGAGAAAATATTTGGAAAACACATATCAGATAGAGGATTTGTATTCTAAATATACAAAGAACTGTTAAAACTCAATAAGAACATGGTGTCTGGGCACAGTGGCTCACGCCTATAATTCCAGCACTTTGGGAGGCTGAGGTGGGTGGACCACCAGAGGTCAGGAGTTCAAGACCAGTCTGGCCAACATAGTGAAACCCCATCTCTATTAAAAATACAAAAATTAGCCGGACATGGTGGTGGGCGCCTGTAATCCCAGCTACTCAGGAGGCTGAGGCAGGGGAATCACTTGAACCTGGGAGATGGAGGTTGCAGTGAGCCGAGATCACACCACTGCATTCCAGCCTGGGCAATAAAGTGAGACTCTGTCTTAAAAAAACAAAACAAGCCGGGCGCGGTGGCTCATGCCTGTAATCCCAGCACTTTGGGAGGCCGAGGCGGGTGGATCACGAGGTCAAGAGATCGAGACCATCCTGGTCAACATGGTGAAACCCCGTCTCTACTAAAAATACAAAAATTAGCTGGGCATGGTGGCACGTGCCTGTAGTCCCAGCTACTCAGGAGGCTGAGGCAGGAGAATTGCTTG
>PVKV010029952.1:7217-23021 GCA_004027835.1 Alouatta palliata | reverse complement strand
TTTTCTGTTCTTGTGTCAGTTTGCTGAGAATGATGGTTTCCAGGTTCATCCATGTCCCTACAAAGGATGCGAACTCATCGTTTTTGATGGCTGCATAATATTCCATGGTGTATATGTGCCACATTTTCCCTGTCCAGTCTATCATCGATGGGCATTTGGGTTGGTTCCAGGTCTTTGCTATTGTAAACTGTGCTGCAACAACACTTTTTCTTAAAAAAAAAAAAAAAAAAATTTTTTTTTAATTAGCTGGACGTGGTGGTGCTCAGGAGTTTGAGACCAACCTGGACAACATGGCAAGGCCCAGTCTGCCGAAAGTTTTAAAAATTAGCTGGACATAGTGGCATGCACCTGTAGTCCCAGCTACTTGGAAGAATCCCTTGAGCCCAGGAGTTTTGAGGCTGCAGTGAGATATGATCACTCCACTGCACTTCAGCCTGGGTGACAGCAAAACCATGTCTCTGAAAATAAAATAACAGGCAGGTAGTGGTGCTCTGTGTACTTCGGGGAACTCAGGTGTGAAAAACTGCTTTGTGAAAAAGCAGGTTCCTATGTGGTGGTTAGAATGGGGGGATAAGGAAATTGAGGGGCTGTCCTCCCCACCTCATCATTTGCCTTGGAGCAGACTGGAAGAGTCAGCAGAATGAGGGGCAGCAAATCTGGATTGTAGGGCTCTGGGTTGGCTGAGACTGGGGCTGAAGCAGGGATGAGCAGGCGATCTGGAGTCCAGACTTAAAAGCATCAGCCACCCAGACATTGATTTGAGATCTCTGCAGATGGGGAAATGGTTGGGGTTTTAGCTGTCTGGAGCGTCCTAATTCCCCAGCAGAGTCTGGTCTCACTGAACATAGGCAGGTAAACCCTCACTGGGCACTTGATTCTTGCACCAGGTTTTAGCGTGGACGTTGCTAAGCCAGCATGTGGCTTCGCAAATGTGGAGTCGTGCAGTTCCTCTGGAGCGAGCCCTGGGACCCTGAGTCTGACCCTGACGTTCTTGCTGGGTTGACTTGACCTTGCATGGGAGTCGATGTAGTCATGGGTGTGGAAGGAGCTCAGATAAAAGGTGCTGCACTAGGTGAAGAAGAAGATCTTAAGATCGTCTTTAGATAAACAGCAAAACCCTGGGTTAAAAGCTTGTCTAACCCGCCTTACTTTGTTGTTTGTTTTGTTTGAGGCTTTCTCAGCCTGCAGCCGAGGTTTTAGTTTCTTTCTCTAGTGATAAGCAGAAAAGGGAAATGAGGAAGGGGCTTTACTGGCCCACGTAAAACAAACTAAGAACCCATGAGTGTATTCTCTCCCTTGGACACTTGAATAACCCTGCTAGAACACTTAGTAGATGCTGACAATTCTGAGCTAATGTAAAAGCAAAGTCTGTCAGATTTCGTGAGAACCAACATGAAATTAAAAACAACAACAACAACAAACAAAAAAAAAAAACAAAAAACCAAGTCTGGAGGGGTCACAAGATGGGGGACTAGGGTGAGGAAGTTGTTGAAGGAGGCCAGGGGGGATGGCAGGCCCTTTATCTAATAGTGACAGTAGCATTTTAGAGCTAGAGGGTCTTTATCGATTGTCCAGTTCACATGCCTGATTTTAAAAGAAGGAAGCTGAGGCAGGAGGATTGCTTGAGCCCAGGAGTTGGAGATCAGCCTAGGCACCATAGTGAATCAACATCTCTGTTAAATTAATCAACGTAGTCAAGAAAGCTGAGGCATGGATGGCTTCAGTGACCTGGACTAACAGAGTTGTGGCAATGGGGAGGGCCAGAGCTCACTTCCCCCACCCAAAGGCCAAAGAAACTGAGCATTGACAATCAACGTAGTCATCTTGATACCTGGAGCTCACTCGATGTCTCATGAATTAAGGAGACCATACTCCTCCGTACAGCTTGTTGAGGGACTCAGTGGGTGCTCCAGGCTCTTGGAGTCTTCCTGCTTTGGCTGCTGTGCTCAACCCAGAACCACCCTCTTCCTGGAATTCTCCTTTGGACACGCACAGAGACAGAACCGGGCCTTGCCTTTGCAGCCAGTAGCTGTGTGCAGTCACCTGGGACAGTGCTGCAGGTCAGCAGCTGGCACAGTGCTGGACACCGGGTTGGGATCACTCAGCAGGTCTCAGCCCTGGCTGCCAGCTAGATTCCCCCAGAAAACCCCTACAGCTTCGGACTCGGCAAGTCTGTGCGGATCCCGGCGAAATTGTTTTCAGAGCACCCCCAAGGTGTTGCCAGTGTGGAGCCAGGGCTGGGGACATCTGTTAGAGGGCGCTGAGTCCTGTGGGACAGGAAGTGGAGAACCTGGGAGAGGGAGAAGCACGCAAGGAAGCCGGGCCTTTGGCCGCCTACACCCACAGCCAGTGGCAGATCACTCCAGACACACAGGTCCCCCCAGCCCAGGCCCCACCATCCACGTGGAAAGGAACAACAGTCCCCGCTTCGGGATTGCTGGGTCAGCCGCCGCGAATGCCTGAGTGCTGCTCTGTGCCCACCCGGCCTGGGTGTGTTTGTTGTCAGTTGTAAACACCAAGGTCACCTCTGTTGGTAACCTTTGGGCGGGGCTGCTTACAGGTGATTCATGTTGAGAGTGACGTCACCCCATCAGGGTGAGGTCTCAGAAGTCCTACGGGCCTCAAAGGCCCCCTTTGGAAGGAGTAGAGAAGGGATTCTCACATGAGCCACTGATCGGGCTACATCCTTGTGGGTTGACATTGGTTGTGAGGAGTCCACTGGCTTAGAAAATTCAGATTTAGAACAGGCCATCAAGGAGCTCTGGATGGCTAAGGCCTTGGAAATGTGTGTTGGGCTGTCATTCAGCCTGGGAGGAGGGGAGTGATTGTCTCCAGGTGCCACTGGGAGGAATGAGTTACTCTGTGTAACTAGTTAGTTACAGCAGGCAGGGAACCTCTTGTAGGATAAGCCACTCTGTCGTCCTGGGGGTACTCACATTGGGGTAAGGGTGGTCTGGTATTTTGACAGACCATCTGGGAGGTGGGCTATGACTCAGCCAGAAGGTGGATTGGAGTAGGGGGTAGGGGAGTCTGTAGCCCCAGTTCCCTGGTTGGGATGGGAAGAGCATGATAGGACTCACCGCTCATGGTGGCCAGGGGTTGCACCCCAGCCGGCTTGTGCTCCTCACCCCGTCAGACCTCATAGGCAGGTGCCCAAAGACTTGCTGGCAGCAAGACAGCAGCATTTTGGGCCCCTTTTCTTTTTTCTTTTTTCTCCTTCCCTCCCTCCCTCCCTCCTTTCCTTCCCTCCTTCCCTCCCTCCCCCCCTCCCTCCCTCTCTTTTTTTGAGAAAGAGTCGTGCTCTGTCACCTAGGGTGGAGTGCGGTGGAGTGATCTCAGTTCACTGCAACCTCCACCTCCCGCGTTCAAGTGATTCTCCTGCCTCAGTCTCCCGAGTACCTGGGATTACTATAGGCGCCTGCCACCATGCCCAGCTAATTTTTTATATTTTTGGTAGAGATGGGGTTTCACCATGTTGGTCAGGCTGGTCTTGAACTCCTGACCTCAAGTGATCTGCCCACCTTGGCCTCCCAAAGTGCTGGGATTATAGGCATGAGCCACTGCGCCAGGCCACGGGTCCCCCTTTCTGTAGCAACCCAGCCCCCCTGTATGGGAAGAAACAAACTTTTCTCTGTACACAAGCTCAACATAGAACACTTATGTGACCAAATGTAGGGGCTTCTTTCCACACCAGGCAGTTCTCTGCAGACACCAGGTGGGTGTCCTACAATTTCAACTCAGTTCTGACACTGTCTACCCTGAGTTAGCGTTGGATCCGACAGTTAAGGGCTCAGCTCCAGAAGACTGCCCCTAACCTCACATGTCAGCAGAAAGTCCAGGTTGTCTGGAGTAAATTGGAGATTCCAGCAGCCCCCTTTTTGAGTTTAATCCCTTGCTGGAATGGCTCACAGAACTCAGGAAAATAACTTACTATATGATTGTTTTTTTAATAAAAAGACACAACTCAGGAACAGCCAGACGAAAGAGGTGCATAGAGCAAGGTCTGTGGGAAGGGGCACAGAGCTTCTGTGCCCTCTCCGGGCACTGCCACATTTTCAGCCCCAGAAGCTCTCCCAACCCTGTCCTTTTGGACAGCCTTCATTGTGTAGGCATGATTGATTATATCACTGGCCACTGGTGATCAACCTTCAGCTGCGGGTCTGTTCCAGAGAGTTGGGGATGCCAACTCTAATCATGTGGTTGGTTCTTCTGGCAACCAGCCCCCTTCCTGAGGCTGTCCAGGAGCCCCAGCCACCTGTAATTCATTAGCATACATAAAGACATTTATTACTTTGAAGATTCCAAGGTTTTTAGGAACTGTGTGCCAGGAAAGTAGGGAGTGGGGTATGCAAAGATCAAATACATATATCTTAGGTCACAACCCCTGCCAGGGGGCAGACATGTCTCAGAAAGCCCCTTGTATTGTCTGAGGAGTGAGCCCATGTTCATCCCCCCTCACCCTTGTGGTCTTTGATCAGTCCGTTGCGAAGGCGACATCAGCATACCCGAGGTCCTTGTGAGATGCTTGTCGGGGACAGAGATGGTGTCAGCTGGGTACGTGCTGGGACAGGTTGGGTATGGATGCTCCCTTCTCTGTCTCTAACACAGGATGCTTCTTTGCACACACAGATGGCTCGTTGGGAACGCCACCTGGGTATGGCTGCGCTGCAGACCGGGCAGAGGAGCAGCGCCGGCACCAAGACGGGCTGCCCTACATCGATGACTCACCCTCCTCATCGCCCCACCTTAGCAGCAAGGGCAGGGACAGCCGGGATGCGCTGCTCTCGGGAGCCCTGGAGTCCACTAAAGCGGTGAGTCCTCATGGCGCATGTGTGGCAGGAGGGCCAGGTGAGGCTCCCTGAAGTGCAGCCCCATGCTCAGGGAGACATAGCAGGTAGATGGTGGAGCAGCCAATGGTTTGGAAGCCGAGTGGGTCTTGAAAAACTCCTTCCTCATCTCTACATGTAGTACACAGACAGCTTGCCAGATGTGTTGAGCCGGGAGATCGGGGGATGCTTTGAAGGAGGAGGAGGGCAGCACATGGTCTTGAGGCTGAGAATGTCAGCACCAGAGGCCACCAGTGAAACAAGCAAGACCTGCATGGTGGCCCCGGCAATGCTGCTGAGCTGGGTGGTGTCTGGGCTCAGGTCCCTTTGCTTCATGAAGTTCTCTTGCTCCCTTTTACCAAAGCATGTGCTGAGGATGGCTCCATCCATGTGACCAGAGCCTTTCCTGTGTTTTCACTTGACCCTCATTAGTAATTCTTGGCCTTTGCTATCACTTTCACTTTATAAATGTGGAACTGAAGTCCTGCGGTGGATTACCCAAGGTTGCACGGCTAGAGAATAGCGGCACATTCAGGAGATGCTCTGCCGTGCCCACTGAGAAAGCAGTGGACCTGCCCCCACCCGCTGTGAGAACATAGCCTGGGGTGGCCGCAGGCTGGGTGGTGCTGGGCCAGCTCGGCCCTGCATGGAGGCCTGACTCCTCTTGCTGGTCCCACAGCTCGGGGGGCTGCTTCAGCCGTGCTCTGGGCCCAGATGCACACCCCTTGCCGTTGGTGCGTGTCCCGCCACTTGACTTCTTGGGTTCCTTCCTTCTTGGGCTGAGAAAATCGCTGCCCAGGGCAGTTGCTTCTTTTTGTCTTTTTGGTCCCTGGTGACAGATACCTTTCCCACTCTGCTTAGCTTTTTCCTAGATGCTTTCCACCCCGACAACAGCATAGCCTGGCACAGTGGCTCGTACCTGTAATCCAAGCTACTCAGGAAGCTGAGGTGGGAGGGTTGCTCGAGTCCAGGAGTTTGAGACTGCAATGAGCTGTGATCTTCCCGCTGCACTGCAGCCTGGGCAACAGAGCAAGACCCCATCTTTAAAAAAATAATAATAATAAAATGAAAAGAGCAAGAGAGGGATGGGATTTACCCCGTTTCTGTAAGGAAGCTCTACAAGTGTATCTTCTCACTGAGCTGCTTTTCTCTGCGGCTGATGCATTAGCTGCAGGCCTGGGACTGCTGCTATGTATATGCTTTTGTGATTTCTGAAGGCCTTGGTGCTGGGCAGGCTTCTCGTTCTGAACCGAGAGGATGGGAGAGGAAGCCAGTGGGTAACATGTACCTGCTCCATGCGGCACACACAGGCTGCTGACTTAGGCAGCTCTTCCTACCCCACGTCAAGTGTCAGTTTTACCCACCAGGAGGCCGAGGGTCAAAGAGGTGAAGTAACTTGCTTGGGCCACACAGCTCCAGGGTTTGAAGCCTTCCTGATTCTTCAGTGGACACACTTTCCATCCCTCAGCTGTCTTGTCTTTCTTGGTGTATCCCCTCTCTTCCTGCGTCGTGAGCGTGGTTTGGTACAGAGAAGGACCAAGTTCAGGTAGACTAAGTGCTGAGCTTGAGAAAAGCTGTTTCTTTCCATCATCCTTGAGGGCTGTCTTCACCCAGCCAGTCCTTGGTGCACCTCCTGGCCCTGAAAGGAAGCTGATCTGCCCACTTGGTGCCCCTGGTTCCTGTCTGGGGGTGGGGGGCCTCGCACCCACACCCGGCTCTGACTTGGAGTGTAACCCTCACCTTTCAGTGTGGGCTCCTCTTCTGTGAAGCCACGATGCATCCTGGCCCCCCGGTTCTTGCTCTCTGTTTCTGCGCTCACAGCAGTTGTAGGCGTTTTTCACGGTGCGTGTCCTGCAAGAGATTGCTTGTCTGTGCCTGCCAGGTCAGAGTTTCTAGTCCCAAGCACACCCCCTGGCCCGGAGCCAGTCTGAAGAGGAGGGGATTGGATTGGAGGAGAACTGTGTGTAGCTCCTTTCCAGAAACCTTCGGGTGCTCTTCCTAGTGGTTGGGGCCCGAGGACGGGTGCCCTTCACTGCCATGGAGACAAGCGTAGCCTTGACTTCCTGGTTTCCCTGCCAGCCGTGCAACAAGCCATGCACATGTCATCTTTCATTTTTGATCTTTGGTTAGAAGACATGGCTGTCGCTTCCTAGGACACCCCACTTCCCCCAGTGAGAATGGTGCTCTTTTTTTTCTTTTTCTTTTTTTTTTTTTTTTTGAGACGGAGTTCTGCTCTTGTTGCCCAGGTTGGAGTGCAATGGCGTGATTTCGGCTCACCGCAACCTCTGCCTCCTGGATTCAAGTGGTTCTCCTGCCTCAGCCTACTGAGTAGCTGGGATTACAGGCATGCACCACCACATACAAAAATAATTTTGTATTTTTAGTAGATATGGGGTTTCTCCATGTTGGTCAGGCTGGTCTCGAACTCCCGACCTCAGGTGATCCACCCGCCTCGGCCTCCCAAAGTGTTGGGATTACAGGTGTGAGCCACTGCACCTGATCGGGAGCATGGTGATCTTGAGGCCAGAGGCACCCTGATCCTGACCAGCTGGTGGGGTATGGGCATCAGCCTGCTCGTCCCTCTCCTCCTGCATGTCCCCACCCATCCCGCATTTGGTCCCAGATGCTGATCTTGAGTCTTCTGGGCCATGGGGCCATCAGGAAACCCTCAGAGAACTCTTTGGCAGTTCGGGGTCTCAGTGGACTCCTGTGGTACGGGTCTTCTCTGTGAATACTCATTCATAGTTTAGGCAGAGGTTGGACAGAGGCCAGGCACCCCCTTGCCCAGGGTGCTGTGGGAAGGATTCACATAGGCTGGCCTATTGCGACAACCTGCAGCCCCAGGACCCTGCACAGAGGCCAGCCCCTCACCCACTCTGTGCCGTGAGGACCAGGCTTTTGGGGTGCTCGCTGGGCTGGGCCACAGGGCAGTGTCCAGCCTGTTGCTAATGAAAGCCTGCCCTTACCCAGAGCAGAGGAGTGTCCTTTCTCCAGCAGCTGTGCTGGCTGCACAGTCCCAGCCCGGAGCAGCCTGCCCCTCTCAGTCAGGGTTCTGCACCCTGATCATCACTGGGCTCCCCCAGATTAGGGGGACAGAGAGGAGGGTTAGAAGGAACCTCTTTGCTCTCTGCCCTGTCCTGAAACTCAGTTCCAGCTCCCGCCCTTGTGTGGGCCTGGCAGCCAGCTGACAACAGTTTTGTTCACCTTGTTCTCTGTCGGCTTTTCCGGCTTGGTTGTCACAAGCCCAGTTGGTTTTATAGGTTCTTTGTTGGGTTTTATTTAGCCTCAAGTTTTGTGTTTGCACTTGCCTGGAGAGGGTCGTGGTAGGAGGTCCTTCCTTCCATGTCACTGACTTCTTTTTCCAACTTCCCTTTACCTCCGGTTTCCTCCCCACCCCGGCCTCCTTGCCTGGCTGCATGGCCCTCCCTGCATTCACGTCCTTTTCCATAACTGGCACGTGCATAGCCCTGAGTTATAAATAGCCCCGGGCCTGGCCCTGCCCTTTGCTCTCTTGTTTTCTCTCCATGGACTTGGCTGGTTTCTGAGCCATTCCTGTCTGATGCCACCAGCACTAGACTCTAGAAGACTCTAGACGATTCTTAGTCTGAGGAGAAGTGCCCTCATCCTGTGTCTTGTCTCCACCCCACCCAGTCCATGCCCTGGGCCAGATGTTCCCTGAGCGGCCCTGCCCTTCAGAGCAGGGAGGGAGGGGACCGTTTGCCTTCCTGCCTGCGCTGTTTTTCCCCCTGGCTCTCCAAACCATGTGGACAGAAGGAGACACAGTGCTCTCACCCACGCGGGCACTAGCATCTCACACTGGGTGGGGCCGTCATGGGCCCTGCTGCCCTGGCAGCCTCCCTGGTACTCACAGTAGCAAGATTGTCCTCAGAACGTGAGCAGGGCTGGCAGGCTGGGTGGCTGGGTGGCGCTGCCCGAGGGACCTGCCATTCCCTTCACCTCTTCTGCTCTTGCAGGACAGGGAACAGCATCTGTACACAATGGGAGACACCTGCTTTCGCCGACTCCACCATTCACGATAGGCAGAGAGGGGGTGTCATAGGCCACCCCACCCTGTGTGTACGTGCACCGTGGGCAGCAGACTTGCTGTACTTCAGTAGCATTTCAGGGCACTGAGGCAGGCTCAGCTGGCACACTCTGATGTGGAGACCCTGAAGGAGCCCTCATAAAAACGCAGCCAAAACTGGGACCCAGCCAGGTCTTTGAGATCTACTCATTGATTTAGTAAATGAATTTTAATTGAGCACCTAGGTGTTCTGGGCACCGTGTTAGGCAAGGAAGTTCCTAGCTCAGGCATAGCCATGGCCTGGAAGCTCCCGCCCATGGAGTCACTGCCTTCCCTGCCCTGGGGGAACAGGTGTACATAGGACCTGCTTGTCCTTTTCCTGGAGCTGCTCTCAGCCCAGGAAAAGGATCTTGATGGCTGTCCCCTACACACATATGCACGTGTGTATAAATGCATATATATGCACACATATACACAGGCACCTGGGCAGGCTCACAGTTCATGCACACATTCACACAGGTATGCACACACTTAGGAGATTCCCAGGACAAAATGGTGGCCCAGGAAGGCTTTTTAGATGGTCCCAGTGGGCAGGTGAGGATTTGTGGTCTAAGCCCCAGAGACTCAAGTGGGGCACAGGGTAGAGCTCCCTCCCCAGCCAGTGGAGGCTCAGGGCTGGAGGACTTTTGCCTCAGACTATGGGGCAGCCCAGGCCTAGGCCTTTCCTGTTGAACCTACATACCATGACATGGCTCCCTCCTAGCGGGCCAGGGAAATAGGACAGCAGGGTTGGGTGTAGGCAGGCGCTGTGCTGGGACCCTGATTCCAAATTCCAAATTCTACAGATACCACGAGGCCTGAGCTGGCCTCAGTCAGATCCTTCCTCAAACCCATCAGTTTTCACTGGAGGTGATTCTGCTCCCAGGGCATATGTGGCAGCGTCTGGAGACGTTTGTGGCTACCACAACTTAGGGAAGAGGGTGTTACTTACATATGGTAGGTAGAGGCCAGGGATGCCGCACTGAATTTTACAAGGCACAGGACGCCCCCAAGTCCCTGACAGAGTCCCTCCAGGATGTCAGTGGGGCTGAAGAGGAGCCTGCCCGCAGCCGGTGATTTTCTCCGAAAGCAGGAAAATGAGTGATCAGGGACCACCACCCCAGTTCCACACCCGTGAGCCCAGCAACCAGTGGAGAGGTAGGTGGGGCTGTCACAGACACAGACCCCACCCCCCTGCATGTGCACACACACATACACACACATACTCACTCACTCACTCACTCTCTGGCACTTCTCTGACTGCTGGCAGAGCCGGTGGGCACAGGCAGGCAGAGGGAGCACAGCCTCAGCCCAGTGGAGCACTGAGGTGCTGCCATGGGCATGGCCAGCCTCCAGCATTGCTGGTAGCCAGGGAGCAGGTGGGAGTGGCCGGGAAGTCAGGCGGCCGTTTCCGTGGTTTTTGGCGTCATCATCTTTGGTGTCATGCCTTTGCTAGGGCTGTTGTAAGTAAACATCATAGACTGGGGAGTTAATTTTCTTGTAGCTCTGGAGGCCTGAAGTCCAAGGTCAAGGGGTTGGCAGGGTCGGTTTCTTCTCAGGCCCCTCTCCCGGGCCTGTCTTCCCTGTGTGTCTTCACGTGATGTTCCCTGCATTTGAGTCTGTGTCCTGATTTCTTCTTTTATAAGCACCCCGGTCCTGGTGGGGTGCTATGGCTCATGCCTATAATATCAGCACTCAAGGAGGCCATGGTGGAAGGATCGTTTGAGCTCAGGAGTTCAAGACCAGCCTGGGCAATGTGGCTTTTTTTTTTTTTTTTTTTTTGAGACGTAGTTTCATTCTTGTTGCTCAGACTAGAGTGCAATGGTGCGATCTCGGCTCACTGCAACCTCCACCTCCTGGGCTCAGGTGATTCTCCTGCCTCTGCCTCCCCGGTAGCTGGTATTACAGTCACCCACCACCACTCCTGGCTGATTTTTGTATTTTTAGTAGAGATGGGGTTTTACCATGTTGGCCAAGCTGGGGGTCTTGAACTCCTGACCTCAGGTGATCTGCCCGCCTCGGCCTCCCAAAGTGCTGGGATTACAGGTGTGAGCCACCGTTCTTCCCCCGCAAAAAAAAAAAAAATTTTAATTAGTAGAGCGTGGTGGGGGTGTGCCTATGGTTCCAGCTGCTTGGGGGGATTAGGTGCGAGGATTGCTTCAGCCTGGGCTCTGGAGGCTGCAGTAAGGTGTGACTGTGCCACAGCACTCTAGCCTGAGCGACAGAGCGAGACCTCGTCTCTAAAAAAAGAACCAGACATGGGGCCGGGCGTGGTGGCTCACGCCTGTAATCCCAGCACTTTGGGAGGCCGAGGCGGGTGGATCACGAGGTCAAGAGATCAAGACCATCCTGGTCAACATGGTGAAACCCCGTCTCTACTAAAAATACAAAAATTAGCTGGGCGTGGTGACAAGTGCCTGTAATCCCAGCTACTCGGGAGGCTGAGGCAGGAGAATTGCCTGAACCCAGGAGGCGGAGGTTGCGGTGAGCCGAGATCGCGCCATTGCACTCCAGCCTGGGCAACAAGAGCGAAACTCCGTCTCAAAAAAAAAAAAAAAAAAAAAAAAAGAACCAGACGTGGAACCTTTTGGCTTCGGTTTAGCTTAATCACCTCCTTAAAGTCCTGCCTTCAAATACAGTAACATTCTAAGGTACTGGGGGTTAAGGCTTCAACATGAATTTGGGTGGGGGACGGAGAGACGTTATCATAACTCAGATTAGAAGGTGGCCTCCCGAGGCCACGGGCTCTGTCCCCTACATTGACGTCCAACAGTGTCAGCTCCATCTTTTGGAGACAAAAACAGTAGAGAATCCCTGAACTTTCAGCAGGGATGCTGATGGGAAGGGCACTTTGTCATAGCCCACATGTAAGAGGGTCGCTGCCAATGATGTCAGGGTCTAAAAAGCAGGGTCAGGGGACACAGGCCTTGAGCCCAAGGGACGGAGTTGTTCTGGAGTAGGTGGTAACAGTCCCCGTGGTTGGGAAGGAGTTGCTGCCTAGGCCCCGTCAGTTGAAGGGTCATGTGGCAGCAGTCAGAGAATCCAGGTGAGGGGGCCCCGTGTGAGCAGTGGGGAGGGGAGCTTGGCTGCAGCAGGAGCCAGGTGGCCATGCCATGGGCTCCGACGCCCCATCGGGTCAGATTCTCCTTCTCCTTCCTTGACCGTGTCAGGCAGCTGCTCCTGGGTTGCATGCAGAAGGCGTGGAGAGAGGCCTGGCGTAGCCTGCTCCACACCAAACTTTCTGTTTCGTGGTCTGGCATGACTAAAGGTGGCTCCAGGTGTTGCCCCTGGGATTCTCTGTGACTGCAAGCGTGTGGCTGAGTATGTGTTGAGGGTCTCCTGCCTCCCTTTAATTCCATGTGGAGCCTTCATGGGGGCAGGGGTTTGTCCAGAGGTCAACAAGCTGGCCCTCCTCTCTCAGAAGGCCCTGATGTAAGCATCCCCCTTCCACCCTTCCAGTCAGATGTCTGTCTGTTTCTCCTGCAGAGTGAGCTGGACTTGGAAAAGGGCTTGGAGATGAGAAAATGGGTCCTGTCTGGAATCCTGGCTAGCGAGGAGACCTACCTGAGCCACCTGGAGGCGCTGCTGCTGGTGAGAAGGGTGTAGGGAGCTCAGCAGGGCGGGATGGGGCAGGGTGACAGAGTTGGGGAGCCTCTTTGCCCATAAGTCCCAGGTCAGCTGTCAGAGCCTGGGTGCAGCTCGCTGTCCCTGGAGTGGATACCAGTAGAAGACTGAGTTGCCAAACAAAGCCTGTTTTAAAATTGTATTTGTTATGTGATTTAAAAATAAAAGTGCATATGTCAAGTAACTGTGAGTGTCCACTGTCATACCGTGCACCTGACAGATGGCAACCCCTTTCACCTGTGCCCTCTTCCAGCCCATGAAGCCTTTGAAAGCTGCTGCCACCACCTCTCAGCCGGTGCTGACGAGTCAGCAGATCGAGACCATCTTCTTCAAAGTGCCTGAGCTCTACGAGATCCACAAGGAGTTCTATGATGGGCTCTTCCCCCGCGTGCAGCAGTGGAGCCACCAGCAGCGGGTGGGCGACCTCTTCCAGAAGCTGGTGAGTGACCCAGAGCCGGTGCTGACACTGCAGGCGTGTACCACCACGCCCGGCTAATTTTTTGTATTTTTGCTAGAGTCAGGGTTTTGCTGTGTTGGCCAGGCTGGTCTCGAACTCCCAGCCTCAGGTGATCCACCCACCTCAGCCTTCCAAAGTGCTGGGATTACAGGTGTGAGTCACCTTGCCCATCGTTTTTAAAAAATTTATTTATATAGTTTTTTTTTTTGTTTTTTTTTGAGACGAAGTCTCCCTCTGTCGCCCAGGCTGGAGTGTAGTGGCGCGATCTCTGCTCACTGCAACCTCCACCTGCTGGGTTCAAGCAGTTCTCCTGCCTCAGCCTCCTGAGTAGCTAGGATCACAGGTGAGTGCCAACACACCCAACTAATTTTTGTATTTTTAGTAGAGATGGGGTTTCGCCATGTTGGCCAGGCTGGTCTCGAACTCCTGACCTCATGATCTGCCCGCCTCAGCCTCCCAAAGTGCTGGGATTACAGACGTGAGCCACTGTGCCCAGCCTTATGTAGGTACTTATAAAAAGAGACGGGGACTCACTGTGTTGTCCAGGCTGGAGTGCAGTGGCTATTCACAGGCACGATTCCACTGCTAATCAGCACAGGAGTTTTCACCTCCTTTGTTTTCAGTCTTGGCTGTTTCACTTCTTCTTAGGCAAACTGGTGGTTCCCAACTCCTGGGAGGTCACCATATTGATGCCAAACTTAGTGTGTAGTGTATTACAGCCCAGAACTCCTGGCTGAAGCCATCCTCCAGCTTCAGCCTTCAGTGTAGCTGGGACCACAGGTACACACACCACCACACCCTGTGTGCACACACTTTACCTGAAGCAGGCTTCCTCCACAGGGAAACAAATCCTCTAGGGGCAGGCGTGGACTGAGGCCAGGCCCCCCTAAGTGTGAAGAGCGTGTGATCCCTTAAAAAGCCCTGTCCCCAGCGTTCCTGGATTATCCAGACACCCGCCTGTGGCCTCACGCTTCTCCTTGGCTGGTGCTAGGGACTGAGCTTTCTGCTTTGAGGTGTGGCTTTCCTGTAGGCAGACCCCTCCCTCTGCCACCTTGTGCTGCAGAACTCCCCCACAGACTCCAGGCCAGAGCTAAGGCTTGAGAAACACACAAGGCACTTTGTTCCACTTCTTGCTTCTTGGGGCTCTTTCCCCTATGGCCAGAGAGCAGGAGGCTGTATTTTGATGCATGCTGCCCCCTCCATCTTTGAAGCCCCCATTTCTCCCTGTGTGTGTCAGCAGTTTTAAAAGTAGTGGACATAACTTGGCCTGCCGCCCTCCTGAGAAAGGAAGAATCGTGGTGTTGGGGGAAAAAAAAACATCTAGAGCTCTTCCTAAATAATACTCGAAATCGTTCAGAGACTTTTAAAAAAGCTTAATATCTGCTGAACACTGGAATTTAACTTTGGAAAGTTTCTGCTGGCTTCCCTGAAGGCCTCGAGCTACGTAGACTTCATGCGTCAGATGCCGCAGCTGGAAGACCGGGGGGAGAGGCTGGGACTGCAGTGGGAATTTGTTCCCCGTAGCCACAGGCTGAGTACTCACGTGTGTCCAACCTGGGCTGGGTGTTGGGTCCTCTGCAAAAACAGATAAGCCGGGTGCCTGCCCTTGTCCCTGTAGACCAGCTCAGTAGGGTTGGCCCAGCACCGCTCCATTAGGCTTCCTGGTTGGACAAGTCTTAGGACCAAAGGAGCTCACAGTGCCCTGCCCAGCTCCGCTGCCTCCTCCAAGCCCAGGAAGTCATGATCCACGTCCAGTGATTCAGAAAGCCAGACCCAGTTGCAGCTTCTGGCACCTCCTCCTGTGGGGCTGCACGGGCTGACTTCCCCACTCCGGGTTTTGTTTCTGGCTGCAGTTTTATCAACTCAGAATCTTTATTTTTCTAATTATTTCAGACTTACAGGAGAGCTATAAGAATGGGGCAAAGTGTAGCCTTCACCCAGATACACTGATTGTAACTTTTTGCCACATTGACCTTATCTCTTTTTGTGCACACGCAAACGCACATGCACACATACACACAAGCACAGGATTTTTTTCCCCTCTGAATACTTCATTGTGTGTTTGCTGTGAACAAGGACATTCTCTTCTGTAACCCACAGTTCAATTTGTTAAATTCAGGAAATCTCACACTGGTGAGCTACTATTATTTAATATATAGTTCATATACATTTCCCCCGAATTAGCAGTCGCATTCTTCACGGCTGTTTTCGTTTTCTGATTCGCGCCTCGGTTTAAGATCACGTTATGTTCTTGGTTGTCACCTCTAGTCTCCTTCATTCTGCACCAGTTCCTTAGACTGTGCTTGTCTTCCGTGACCTTGACTTTGTTTTTCTTTTTTGGAGGCGGAATCTCGCTCCGTTACCCAGGCTGGAGTGCAGTGGCATGATCTCGGCTCACTGCAGCCTCTGCCTCCTGCATTCACGCAATTCTCCTGCCTTAACCTCCCATGTAGCTGGGATTACAGGTCCCCGCCTCCACACCTGGCTGAGTTTTGTATTTTCAGTTAGAGACGAGGTTTCACTGTGTTGGCCAGGCTGGTCCCAAACTCCTGACCTCAAGTGATCTGCCTGCCTCGGCGTCCCCCAAAGTGCTAGGATTATACAGGCATGAGCTGCTGTGCCCAGCTGACCTTGACATTTTTTTTTTTTTTTTTTTTTTTTGAGACGGAGTTTCGCTCTTGTTACCCAGGCTGGAGTGCAATGGCGCGATCTCGGCTCACCGCAACCTCCGCCTCCTGGGTTCAAGCAATTCTCCTGCCTCAGCCTCCCGAGTAGCTGGGACTACAGGCACGTGCCACCATGCCCAGCTAATTTTTTGTATTTTTAGTAGAGAC